>CM033619.1:35816041-35996924 GCA_019453435.1 Rhinogobius similis | reverse complement strand
AAGATATGAAGTGAATTAGCTAAAGATTTTGGAGTCTTAACGCACTGTCTCCTGGTGCTTTTCTGTATAAATAGTTGTTTTTGCATGAACTCTTCTACAATTCTGTTCTTTTGAGTGCAGTTTGGTTTAGACACATGGAAATACTTTACAGTTTTCACACACTTTAAGTCGACTAATCCGTCGATAAGGCTGGTCATTAGTCGACCAATAATTTCTTTAGTTGACTACAGACCTAGTATATAATTATCGGGCTCTATGTATCGTGATCGCAATGTGACAAAAGTTCTATTTACTAGTGTTTTTCTGCTTACACATTTGTGATCATGTTATCTTCTGTGATCTGAAGGTCTTGTCGGTGCAGTCCGGGTTTAGAAACATCAAATCATAGTCCAATGAGGTTCATTTGGTCTTCTGATAATTTATGTCAAAGGCTCCTTTTTCAGACCAGTTTGTTTTCGACTTCTTCAGCGTGTCACTCGATGTCGCTGTGGCGTGTCTTGTCAGGTTTTGGCCATGTTTTCCTATCAGTAAAGACAGGACGACAGCGCCATCTACAGTCCAACTTCGATCCCAGGTGTGTCAAAGGCCCCGTCGTCCCAGTTTATCGTCCAAAAACAGCACCAAAACTAGTGTAAATCAGCTGACAAAACACATCTCAACAACATCTAGTGACACTGAAGAAGAGCGAGCGAGAGTGATCAGTCAAACCTTTCAAATAAATAGTCAATTCATAGAGATACTTAATAGTTTTGAGAGCTTTTGCCAGCACTACACCCCTTTTTGTCGTCGAATTTTTCAAAAATCATGTCTGTAGTCGATCAGAAATGTCTTTAATTGACTACAGTGGCTCTTGTAATTGTAGAAGTTGTTGAAAAATGCACTAAAGTTCTTTGTTCTGTCCTCAGATCTCCACACTACGCCTGTCCAGAGGTGATCCGGGTACGTTTGCTCTCTAAAACGAACACCAACTTTGCACAATATTACAATGTCATGAAGAAAAAACTAAAGTCTACATCTGGCACGACAGTTTTTCATTATAGTTCTACATTTGGCGCAGCAGTTTTACATTTTACTTAAAGCTGGGGTGCTTGATTTTCACACTGAAGTCTGTTATCAACTCGCTCTCACAAACCCTTTGGCACATCGATAAAATCCACATGCATTCATTTTCGCTCCCGTGCACAGCTTTACAACAGCTTTTTTCAGACGACAAAGTGAAACTGGGAGGATCACCTGAGCACAGCCAATCAGAGCGCTGCTTTTAGCTCTTATTTCGAGACAAAATGCGTGATTATTAGACGCAGACGGCGCACAGGGGTCTCATTTTTGTCAGAAAGTGCTGCTTTTACACGATCTTTGTTTGATGGAAAACACAAAATGTACAAATTTGCAGCTGAAAAAGTCAGGTACCCCAGCTTTAAAGTGCGTATGACAGGTTTTCTAGATTTTCTAATTTAGGCTTTATTTGGTGCGTTAATACCAATTGTACATATACATTTTAGTTTTACACCAATCAAGCCGCCATTTGTGGAGAAAAGTTGAAAAATGTGTTGAAAATCACAGGAAGTAAACAAACTGATGACATCACACTGAGGAGGTTATGCACAATTTACACAAAAGAAACTACTTTTTTTGATCCTTTAAACATTGATTCAACAAAATAAAGGCATTTTACATGTATTTTTATTTGTAAAATTAAAAAAATCGGTGACATTCCATGAGTTTTGGCCCAGTGTACAGTGTAGTTTCCTAGTGTGATGTCATCATTTACAACCAGGAAGTAAAACAAAACAACAAACAAATTGCTAAACCGTGATAAAATTTGTGAGGTATTTTAACAACATTTGAAATATATTTATCTTAACTGTGTTTTTGGCGCTTTAAACAGCAACGACTTTTCTTTTTCAGGGAGAGAAGTACGACGGGAGGAAAGCAGACGCCTGGAGCTGTGGAGTCATCCTCTTTGCACTTTTAGTGGTGAGTGAGTTTGAGCAAACACTTCATCGCTGAGTTTCAATGTGTGTATGCATCAATTTGAACTCAATCTGTAGCAGAATTGGCTTAAAGGTCCCATATCCTGCAAAATGGACTTTTCAGAGGTTTTAACCTTCCTACAGTGCTATTTGGGCCTCGTATGTTGTGCCCAAAGTGGTTTTTTGATTGATTCCCTCATGCTTTCACTAGAGAACTGTCTTTTCCGTCCCCCTCGGCTGAGCAGCAGACGGGGGCTCCTCACTAAGATGACGCGGTGTTTAAGCCACGCCTCCAGGAAGCGCGCAGCCGCAAGAATAAAAACAGCTAATGCTAATGCTACACAGTAATTACACGATGGATACGACAGATCGAAGAGTTAGCTTGTTATTTACCAAACGGCAACGTCCGTCGTCGAGGCCCTGGAGCACGTCAAACTCCAGGTCAGATCCAGGACGTAGGACTCAGCACGGCCTTTCGACCGTCCAGGACAATAAACTGTTTATTCAGTGTTTGTGTATCGCTGTTTACCGGAGCACACGGCGCATGCACCATCTCCGCTCTAGGCTTCGTCACGGGTTGGGCGGGGGAGGCAGCCTGCTCTCTGTTCGGGGGGGTCAGATCTCAGAGTGAGCCGTTTGCTTTTGCAAGGAGGGGGGCCAGTCCAAGAAATGGGTGTTTTTTGTAAACTGTTATGTTATGGATATTACACAACGAGAAAATGTATCAACAAAGCCCTTAGAATAGACTGTGTAAAGGGGGAAATAGCAGAATATGGGACCTTTAATTACGAGGACAGTTGATACCATCTATTGCTGTTCAGTTAGTTGTTGGTGTGACCATATGAAAAAAATTACATTAGACGGAATTATGACGGAATTATGACCTCTCCATGCAATTCTGCTTTAAATTGAGTTAAAATGGGGTTTAGAAATAATAGCGTGAAGAGTGTGTAACGCAGACATAAACAGACACTCATTTATCCAGACGCAAAGAGAATTTTGTTAATTTAAATGCAAATATATAATTCATTTTCCAACAAGCCTCCCGTCTCTCTTCCGGGTGTGTTGTACTGCAAAAAATGAAGTTCTAGCTGAGTTCAAATGTCTTGATTTCAGGATATTAATCTGAATTTCAGACGTTTTGACTCGTTAAGATTTGTTTAGACGATTTATTTGATGGAACTAGATTATTTCACTTGTTTCAATCTGTTTGTGACTTGTTTCAATACATTATTTCTTATTTCAATCCAAATTATCTGTCACTGGGTTAAGATCATTTTACTTGCACCACCGACAAATGTATTATTTTATTTTAAGCAAAATTATCGCAGAATCAGCCAGAACTACCTTGAAACCAGTGAAATATTCTGCATCACATCAGCAATTAAATCTAATCCAGTCAAAACTTCTCAAATCCAGAAAAAAATGATAAATTAAATAAAAATAAAATTAAATTTGAGATAATTTGGATTGAAATAAGAAATAATGTATTGAAACAAGTCACAAACGGTTTGAAACAAGTGAAATAATCTAGTTCCATCAAATAAATTGTCTCCACTGATCTTAACGAGTCAAAACGTCTGAAATTCAGATTAATATCCTCAAGGCATTAAACATCCTTAAAGGTTCTACGCTCTATAATCGCACAGACAGCACACAGTGGCATCATTTTAACCCAAATAAATGCTTTTACACCATGTCTGAGCTGAGGCAGAGCTGATTTGACTTTCTTATATGAAAAAAATGAGTAAAGCACCTTTAAACAGGTCAAATACTGGTGTCATTGTTAAGTATTTAGTTTAGAGCAATGGTTTTCATGTTTTTTCATGTTGTGGCACACGTTTTGGGTTTAAAATCTACCACAGCACGCCACCTACCACTAAAACATGACCAAATCAGACCATTTAGTTAAAAATATTGTATATAATGAGGTAAATAATGTCTATGGCACTGTCTAGATCTTTAAATTTGGTAATAGTGATGGTTTTGTGTTCTTTTTTGGTGAAAATGTCGCTCAGGACACTCCAAAAAGGTAAATTAGTTCATTAAATCTGTGAATCTGTGAACTCAAACTGGACATATTCTCAAGGCGCACTGGTGTTCCCCGGCACTGACTGAAAATCAAGGGTTTAAAGGACACAGTTAATGTAAACAATGCAGAATGTGTGTCCTTTAAAGGTGCACTGTGTCACTTTTTCTTTTGTTTAATTCGCCCGATGTGTGCGTCTCCAGGGAGCTCTGCCGTTCGACGACGATAACCTGCGTAACCTCCTGGAGAAGGTGAAGCTGGGGGTGTTCCACATGCCGCACTTTATCCCCCCGGACTGTCAGAACCTGCTCCGGGGCATGATCCAGGTGGACCCGGCCAAGAGGCTCACGGTGAGAGCGGAACCGGGTCAAATGATCCGGTACCACTTTATAATAACTACAGCTTATTTTGCCTTAATAAAGCATCAACAAAGACTGACTTAACAATGAAAATATAGTTTATTAAACATGATTCAAGCTTAGTAACGACTTAATTAAGGTTAAAGTGCGTATGACGGGTTTTTATGATTTTCTAATTTTGAGTTTATTCAGTGTATTAATACCTGTTGTAAATATAAACTATAGTTTTACACCAATCAGGTCACTGTTTGTGGAGAAAAGTTTAAAAATCTGTTGACAATTACAGGAAGTAAACAAACTGATGACATCACACTGGGGAGACAAAGGTTATACATGATTTACACAGAATAAACTACTTTTGACCCTTGAAACATTGATTCAACAAAATAAAGGTGTTCATGTGTGTTTCTCTTTGTCAAATGAACAAAACCTGTGACATTAGATCAGTTTTGGCCCAGTGCACAGTGTGGTTGCTATGGTAATTTCCTAGTGTGATGTCATACTTTACAACCAGGAAGTAAAATTAAAAACCTTAAAGAACAGCTAAACTGAGGTAAAATGTGTAAAGATTTTAGTAGAAATTGAAATATACTATTTGTCTTAACTGCATTTTAGTTAAATGAGTAATTCAACCTGTCAGAGGCCCTTTAAGGTTAAGGTTAAGGTTAGGGTTAAGGTTAGGGTTAGAATATTTGTTAAATAGTTACTAAGCCTGAATCATTCTTAATAAACTATTTGTTGATTATGAACTAAGTCTTTATTAATGCTTTATTAAGGTTAATAAACAATAATATTAACACTGCTTTATGCCACTTCAGTAACTTTAACCCTTTTCAAAATTAACCACTGCAATAAATATGAGCTGTAATAATAATAATAATTAAATTTAAAAACCAACAGAATGAAACCTTTAAGTAGTTATTTGGTATAATTTATGACTCTTATTTATAAATTATTTACCTTTTACAGCTGAAATTTGAAAATATTACCAAAAAAGAACAAGAACAAAATAAAAGGTTTCATTCTGTTGTTTGTTTTTAAATTATTATCATTAATTGACTAATTGTGACTTGGCGATTAGTAATTTCTGACATTTTAAACATTCGTTCAACAAAATAAAGGCGTTATCAGGTATTATTTGTCAAATCATAACTTCTGTGCATTTTGTTTGAGTTATATTAAAGCAAATACATCCACATTTTATTATTTTAGTCAAACTTTGTCAAATTAAAAGCTTAAAAGAGACAAAATAATAGAGACTGATAAGGAAAATCATGAATAAAATCAGCCTTTTTCAACGTTTTTAATTTAAGTAAACAGACGGAGGACCTTCATGTTATTATAATATATTTAGTATACCTGTGCAATACATTGTGCAACACTATTGTTTGACTAATTGTGACTTGGCGATTAGTCATTTCTGATATTTTAAACATTCATTCAACAAAATAAAGGCGTTATCAAGTAATATTTGTCAAATCATAACTACTGTGCATTTAGTTCTTGTTCTTTTTTGGTAATATTTTCACATTTCAGCTGTAAAAGGTAAATAATCTATAAATAAGAGTCATAAATTATACCAAATAACTACTTAAAGGTTTCATTCTGTTCTTTTTTTTTTAATTACAGCTCATATTTATTGCAATGGTTAATTTGGAAAAGGGTTTAATGGGATTTTCCAGCTTTAAAGTCATTGAATCAGTGTCATAAAGTAGTTTGAATATTATCGTTTATCGTGATATTTTCTGTAACATTATAATGCAAATCAGAGTTTCATATCGTGCCTATTTATGACTGACATTAATCTGTTTAAATAGTGTTTTTGCTTGAAAATCTGTAACCATTGTGTGTTTTGTGTTCACAGTTGGAGCAGATCCAGAAGCACACGTGGTACCTGTGAGTATTTATCGGTTGTTTTGTTAAATAAATAACCACTCACTTCGTCTTTAGTTCTTTTCATTTGTCATTTTATGAAGTACAAGTGCTGGAATGTCTGAAACGTTTGCTCGGTTTGCTCATTGTTTGACGTGCACTGGTCTTTCTCCATAAGATCTAACACTTTTTGAATAAAACAAAAGTTACTACATTTGTAAATAGTTTCTAAAGGTGTAAAATGTTGGAAAAGTCATTGTGATCTGGCTGTTAAATGCTGCAATATTCATATTACTGTGACATATTACTGTGAATATGTTTTTGACACAATAATTTGAGTTATATTAAAACAAATACATCCATGTTTTATTATTTTAGTCAAACTCTGTCAAATTAAAAGCTTAAAAGAGATAAAACTGAGACAAAATCAAGGTTAATTTAGACTTAAGAAGGAAAATCATGAATAAAATCAACCTTTTTCAACGTTTTTTATTTAGAAAAACAGTAAACAGACAGAGGACCTGTTATTACTGTTATTATAATATATTTAGTATATTTGTGCGATATATTGTGCAACTCTATTGTTTATTGTCTCGCTCAGGGCTGCAACAATTGATTCATAATTCATCTGTCAATACAAATAACTGTAGTCGTGTTTTGAATATTGTAATCAATATCTGGTTTGTACAAACTGGAAAACACATACAAAAGGCCTTTAATAACAAAGACAGCTGCATTTTAAATCTAAATGTACAAAAATAATACACTTTAATCTTAAATATTCTCTGTCTAGAAGCCTTCAGTTGCCCGATATTTGACCGATTATGTAATTTAAAGTCAGTGTAGAATAGAAATAATAGTTTGATTAGTCGAGTAATCAAAAAAACTGACTGGTCGACTACTAAAATAATCGTTAGTTATGGCTCTAAATAACTCAAACACATTCATCAGTTAAACTCTGTCAAAATAAAAACTTAACAGAGACTAAATCAAGGCTAAATCAAGGCGAATTTGGACTGAAAAAAGGAACGTTTCCGACCTTTAATTGGTTGATTATGTAATTTAAAGTTAGCGTAAAATAGAAATAATAGTTTGATTAGTTGATAAAGCGAAAAAACTTGACTAGTCGACTACTAAAATAATCGTCGATGTAAACCCTCATTCGTCCAGGTGTGGTCCATCGTAGAAAGGGGTTCAGAGGTTGTCATCCGGACGCCGTTTAAAGATCGAGACGTTTCGACTTTTATCAAAAGTCATTGTCAATCAGAGAGCTGGTCTGGGAACTCGGGCTTATATGCTACTCTGAGTACTGGGAGTCCTGCCCCCAGGGAGGAGTCACTGAGTCCTGTCTTTGTTAGAAAATTGTTTGTTTGTCACCTGGGACTTGATTAATTGGTCTATCTTGTTGATTAATGGTTGGCCTCACCTAGTTTCACCTGTGTCTAAAGGTCTATTGTTATCTTGATAGCTGGCTGTTGCTCCCTCCTCACTGCTGATTACCTCATTAGCATTTGACTGGTCTATTGATCTGGACCAAGGTGTTAGAATGCTGTCATAAATTTTGGCTAAATTAAATCTTAAGCCCCCATTCCTGTTTAGAGAAGGATTTTCTCTTTTTACAAAAATGGCCTCCTTTACTCCTCTTTCAAACCAGTTCTTCTCTCTGCTCAAAATCTTCACCTCACTGTCCTCAAACGAGTGATTTGTAGCTTTTAGGTGCAGATGGACTGCACTCTGCGGTCCTGTGGAGGCCGCTCTTCTGTGTTGGTACAGCCTTTTTGTGCAATGGCTGTTTTGTTTCTCCTATGTAACGTTCTTTACAACTGTCCTCACTGCACTCTATCGAATAAACTACATTGCTCTGTTTCTCTGTCGGCCTCTTGTCCTTCGGGTGGACCAGTTTCTGTTTAATTGTGTTGCCAGGTTTGAAATAAACAGACACCCCTCCTGCTGGGGTCTTTATCCTTTCTGTCCTGTTTCTTGGCTCTTCTGACTTTGTTAAAGGCCCAGTTGGGGTATCCCCAAACTGAGAGGGCACGTTGGACGTGTTCTTCCTCCTTCTTTCTCCCCTCAGAGCTGGTGGGTACTTCATGGGCTCTATGTTGCAAGGTCCTAATCACTCCCAACGTGTGCTGCAGTGGGTGGTTAGAACCGAACTTATACCGGTACTTATTATTCGGTTCTAACCACCCACTGCAGCACAAGTTGGGAGTGATTAGGACCTTGCAACATAGAGCCCATGAAGTACCCACCAGCTCTGAGGGGAGAAAGAAGGAGGAAGAACACGTCCAACGTGCCCTCTCAGCTTGTGGATACCCCAACTGGGCCTTTAACAAAGTCAGAAGAGCCAAGAAACAGGACAGAAAGGATAGAGACCCCAGGTCTCTATCCCTTATGTCTCGGGCCTGTCTGAGAAGTTTCAAAGGATTTTTAGACAACACGACATCCCTGTTTATTTCAAACCTGGCAACACAATTAAACAGAAACTGGTCCACCCGAAAGACAAGAGGCCGACAGAGAAACAGAGCAATGTAGTTTATTCGATAGAGTGCAGTGAGGACAGTTGTAAAGAAAGTTACATAGGAGAAACAAAACAGCCACTGCACAAAAGGCTGTACCAACACAGAAGAGCGGCCTCCACAGGACCGCAGAGTGCAGTCCATCTGCACCTAAAAGCTACAAATCACTCGTTTGAGGACAGTGAGGTGAAGATTTTGAGCAGAGAGAAGAACTGGTTTGAAAGAGGAGTAAAGGAGGCCATTTTTGTAAAAAGAGAAAATCCTTCTCTAAACAGGAATGGGGGCTTAAGATTTAATTTAGCCAAAATTTATGACAGCATCCTAACACCTTGGTCCAGATCAATAGACCAGTCAAATGCTAATGAGGTAATCAGCAGTGAGGAGGGAGCAACAGCCAGCTATCAAGATAACAATAGACCTTAGTCACAGGTGAAACTAGGTGAGGCCAACCATTAATCAACAAGATAGACCAATTAATCAAGTCCCAGGTGACAAACAAACAATTTTCTAACAAAGACAGGACTCAGTGACTCCTCCCTGGGGGCAGGACTCCCAGTACTCAGAGTAGCATATAAGCCCGAGTTCCCAGACCAGCTCTCTGATTGACAATGACTTTTGGATAAAAGTCGAAACGTCTCGATCTTTAAACGGCGTCCGGATGACAACCTCTGAACCCCTTTCTACGATACTAAAATAATCGTTAGTTATAGCCCTAAATAACTCAAACACGTTCAATACTTAAACTTTGTCAAAATAAAAACTTAACTGAGACAAAACCAAGACTAAATCAAGGCTAATTTGGACTGAAAAAAGGAAAGTTTTGAATAATATCAGCCTTTTTTCAACATTTTCATTTAAAAAAACTTAAACAGATGGAAGACTTAAGTGTTATTGTGATACATTTATCAATCAATCAAACAAACTTTATTTGTATAGCACTTTTCATACATTTAAAATGTAGCTCAAAGTGCTTCACATAAACAACAATTAGCAACAGACAAACAGAGAAGACTCCTTAGGGTTATAGGGAGCATAAAAGTTAGAATGTGAGAATATGCATAGAAATACAAATTAGGGTGTTGTGAATAGACATAAAGGAAGAATTAAAAACATAACACAAAGGAACCTGACTAAAAGTGATTTAACTCATATTTAAATTTTAATCATAGGCTAATTTAAAAAGATATGTTTTAAGTTTACTTTTACAAATATGGACACTGGCAGCAGACCTCAGCTCCTCAGGTTGACTGTTCCATAAACGGGGGCCATAAAAACTGAACGAGGCCTCACCGTACGTTTTAGTCTTAACTCTTGGTACCGTTAAAAGATTACTACCTGATGAGCTGAGGGTCCGAGAGGCTCGTGTGGTAAAAGCAGATCAGTTAAATAGATTGGATTGAGACCATTAGGAGCTTTAAAAACCAATAAAAGTACTTGAGGATGGGTGTGATGTGCTCTCTCTTTTTGGTCCTCGTCAGTCGCCGTGCTGCAGAGTTTTGAAGTAATTGTAATGGCGCAATATTTTTCTTTGGAAGACCGGTGAGGAGAGCATTACAGTAATCAACTCTATTTGTAATGAATGCATGAATTAACGTTTCTGCGCTGGCTTGAGAGAGAAATTGTCTAACTCTGGCAATATTTTTTAGGTGATTTATTTGTTGTAGCACTGATTATTGCTCTAATGGTGTTTTTTCGATATCGTTTATTGTCACGCTGATCCTCAAACTTTCGTCTCATTCTGCCCCAGGGCGGGTAAGAACGAGCCGGAGCCGGAGCAGCCGGTGCCGAGGAAGGTGTCGATCAAAACCCTGTGTGCGGCGGAGGACATCGACCCGGACGTCCTGGAGAGCATGCACTCGCTGGGCTGCTTCCGGGACAAGGACAAGCTCGCCAAAGACCTGCTGTCGGACGAGTAAGTGACCCGCCAAAACCCCGCGCCGCGCTCCAAACCCGCCACGTCAGCGCCTTCATCTGTAAATACGGCTCATCGTGGTGCGTTAAAGGGCGCGTGGCGGGTTTTTATGATTTTCTAATTTTGGCTTTATTCAGTGTGTTAATACTTCGTGCAAATACAGATTATAGTTTTGCACCGATCAGGTCGCTGTTTGCAGGGAAAAGTTGAAAAATCTGTCGACAATTACAGGAAGTAAACAAACTGATGACGTCACACTGGGGAGACAAAGATTACGCATAATTTACACAAAATAAACTACTTTTTTGACCCTTTAAACTTTGATTCAACAAAATAAAGGTGTTCACATCTTTTTCTTTGTCAAATAAACACAATCTGTGACGTTAGGTGAGTTTTGGCTAATGTACAGTGTGGTTGCTATGGTAATTTCCTAGTGTGATGTCATACTTTACAACCAGGAAGTAAAATTTAAAACCTAAAACATAGCTAAACTGGGGTTAACGTTATAAAGATTTTAGTAGAAATGTGAATATATTTATCTTAACTGCGTTTTAGTTAAATGTGTATTTCAACCTGTCATGGGCCCTTTAAAGGACAGACATTATGCTTCATTTTCTTTCTTGAGCTCTTAACTAGGGCTGCACGATGTGGGAAATCAGTGTGATAGACGATATGTCACAACAGCATGAGACGCGCCTGAGTGAGCGTCTACCGAGGTGAGCTGCTGTAAAATTACCATAAGAGGTATCGAGAGCCGGTATCGGCTCCTCTTCAGTGAGTACGAGTACGAGTACTAGCACCTGGTATCAAGCCGATACCTGATACTGGTGTCGGTATCGATGCATCCCTAAATATTATCATGATATTTTTTCCTCATTTGCATTTATTTTTCTTTTGTTTTCCAGTTTTAAAGGATAACAATTAAGTGTTCAACTCTAAAATATAGTAGCTTAGGTACAAACACACACACATTGAAGTGTTAAAAGACAATAAAAACACATTACTCAGGGATTTTAAACATTAGACATTTATGTTTAATGTTGTATAAAGTGTATAAAGTTATGAGGATTTTGAAGCAAGAGCTTTAACAAAAACACTTAAGCATTCTCTTGACGTGTCTGTACTTCCTAACTCAAAACGTCTGAAAGCACGATTCAAGTTCAAGCTAAGAATGTCTTGTGTTTTGTGTTTCAGTGAGAATCAGGAGAAGATGATCTACTTCCTGCTGCTGGACCGAAAAGAGCGATTCCCGAGTCACGAGGACCAGAACCTGCCGCCCAGAAATGAAATTGGTATGAACCTCTAACGTGAAATCAACCATCGTGAAGCAGCGCGTTTGACTGACGTTTTTTATCACATTTACACTGATATATATATACAAACTGTGGATTTGTCTGCTCCTTTGTCTGCGGCGCGTGCTGCAAGTGCGCGAATGATCTGAATGATAAAAATCTAATCGTGAGAATTTTGTGTTGATTTCATTGAATTGTGCAGCTCTGGCCTTTAAGAGGTAAATAAAGTCATCTGCTCAGAGGCTTCAGAGGCTAAACAACAGGAGAAAAAGTGTGTTTGAACAGACAGCTGCATTAAAGACACAAACAGTCAATCACGATACGACGATTTCACAAAAATAGCAGATTGTCACAGGGACCAGCAATAATTTCTTCCACAAACAACAAAATGTCTTGGTTTGATTTGAATAAAAACTGCTCACACTGTAGTTTGGATTTGTACAAAGGTGCGACCAAAAGTGATAACGTGCGTTCAAAAGTGACCAAAACACGCCAACAAATGACAAAGACATGACTAAAAGTGACAAAATAGTTTTAAAATGTGAATTTGAACTGAATCCTATTAGGAAAACATCACAAAAAACAACAGCGACCCTTACTTTGCACAGGAGTTCTTTTTGGGAGAACAGATCGCAAAAAATCGGCAAAATCTGGACATCTGATGCACTTTCCACCTTCTAATATCATCAAAAAGTGTATCTGGAGATGTTTAAAATGTGAATTTGAACTGAATCCTATTAGGAAAACATAAATCGCAAACCTAATCACAATCGCACGGGTCAGAAAAATCACAATTCGATGTTTTTCTTAAATGGTGCAGCTCTGTTAAAGACAACAGAAAAACACAAAGTGAACATGAATCGATATCATGCTCTGGCCCCAAGAAAATCGTGATAATACGTTTTTGCCGTATCGCCCAGTTCTACGAGAAACTAATCAAAACAATCATTAAAGAACACGGTTACCTGGACTGTCCTGTACTCTCTGGTTGACCTCCGTGTGACCCCAGCAGACCCGCCCAGGAAGCGCGTGGATTCGCCGATGCTGAGCCGCCACGGGAAACGGCGCCCGGAGAGGAAGTCCATGGAGGTGCTGACGGTGACCGAGGGCGGGTCTCCGGTGCCGGTCCGACGGGCGCTCGACATGGCCAATCACGGACAGAGGTGAGGATGATGTCACGGAGGGCGGGGCCACGAGGGCTCAGGGGGAAAGAGGAGATCAGTACGATAGATTAGATTTAAAGGAACTGTGTCCGACTTTTATTTGTTGTAAGTGTCGGGAACAAAGCAGCTATTTGTGGGAGAAATGATGACAGACTGAAATGATCTATTGATTTTAAAGGACACATATAGACCCTGGAGATGGAGGCGACTGGAGGCAAAATGAAGTTGACTGTAAATGTTCAAAGATTCTCTCACATTGGATCTAAATTCTATGGTTTTAAGTGTTTGTGTTTGAAAAAAAGCAAGACGTTTGGGTTTCCAGGGCACAAAGGTCAGTTAGTTTGCTTTTCTGTAACAAACGATGGACAAAATACAATTTTCTAGCCGTAAATTAGCTTTAAAAGATACTAATTTATGGAATAGTATCTAATATATCTGTAGATAAAATGAAAAATGATTGTGGGCTCAACATTTCTGTGAGTATTTTTCCAGTAAAACCCATAAATCTGGATTGTTCTTTCATCAAAAATGCAAAGAGTTTATCATAATTTCCTAAACATGATGTAAAATACAATAATAAATGTGTTTAAAGCAGCTCTGATGTCACTCACATGTGTCTGAGTGGTTTTCATTTTCTAAAATCATCTACATTTTTCATATTTTGTGATATTCTGAGGTTAATCCCAGTTTCTCAGTGAAATCACATTATGTTGCTTCAATTTTGCCTCCATTCTGAATGTTTTGTTTACAGACTTAAAGGGTCTATTCGTCATTAGCTTTAACGGAGTTCTCGTCAAACGGAAGTGCGTTTACAACAAAAGCGCGTATCTGTGGCAAAAAGAGGCAAAAGTGGGCGGGGCAGAATAAGATGAATAGGACCCTATTAAAATAACCAATATTGAACTTGATTTAACACGCTATGACACTTAAAATTATTGCTACTGCCATTTTCATTTCTCTTTGAGGGTCCCGAGTCGGTTGCACGAACTATTTTGTGGGTCCCGGCCAGAAAAGTTTCGGACCACTGTGTTAGATGACGGTTTAAACTGCCAAAAAATTGTGTCAGTTGTGTGTAAGTTGTCTCCGTATTTTGTCACTTTTTGATGACATCACAGAGGGATTTCATTTTAGAACTCAGCACTACTTCCTGCGACTTTAAACTATTATTTTTTAAAGATTTGCTCACAAACTGCAACTTGGCATATGTAAAACTATAATACATAATTGCCACAGATGCCCTCCCACCAAACTCATAGTCAACTCAAAGTCATAATTAGACATTTTTGAGAACCTGTCATATAGACTTTAAGTTCTAAAACATCAGACGCCAAAGTAAAGTTACAACAGCACGTTCAAGACAAAGAATGCACAGTACTGTATGTGTCCTTTAAAATAGCTCTTAAATCTAATGTTGTTGGATGAGAATCAGTCCGTTGTTTGTCTGTCATGGTTCAACATCAGAGCGAGAGAAAGAAAGCGGGACTAAAACAGTTCATTCTTCATTCTCAACTTGTTTTTTGTGGATCCATGTGTTGAAAGTTTGAATTAAAACCCCATCGTGTGAGATTTCAGGCAAAAAATTGTGAAAAAAAACCTTCACTTTTGCTGTGAAGGGGTTTGTTTCTCCACAAACTTGACTTGTAACTTTCCCGGTGGAGGATCTGCCACCTGCTGGTCTTGATGGGGAATGTTCCAAAGCTTTAAACTGAAGATTAGTCGTTAGTTAAAAAGGCGTTATCTTCAAAACTTAAAACCCCTCAGACATTTTTTAGACGGTTTCTAAAGTACAGATAGATTGTACGGCATGTGTGCAAACCATTACAGCTGTGCAAGAAGACAGTTTATCACTTTGGCCAAAGATAGTTCAATTTGCTCGTAAAAGGCTGTGAACACAAGAACGGCACTTTTGTTGAACATTTTTGGTCGTAACATGGTTTGCATGTTAAAGGGATCCCAGCATTGTGCATCGTTAGGTTTATTTATTATCGTAGAAAGGGTTTCAGAGGTTGTCATCCGGACGCTGTTTAAAGATCGAGACGTTTCGACTTTTATCCAAAAGTCATTGTCAATCAGGTTGTTTGTCTTTATTTATTATTATTATGTGTGTAGAGGGGTTTATTTACCTAAGAATGTGCGGTGTCCCTTTAACAGTGAGTGCATGTTTGATCTGGAGTGTGGGCTTAACGTTTGTAGCATGATGTGAACTGAACATAAGTCTCCCTGAATGTGGTCAGTTTTAATTTGGTGTTGAAAATAATACATTTTCTCATGGTTTGCTAAATCTATACACACTGAACAAAAATATAAACGCAACTATTTTGTCTTTGCACCCATTTTTCATGAGCTGAACTCAAAGAAATTTAACTTTTTCTATAAACAGTGTCCTTTTAATGTGGCCAGTTTAAGGCACATCTGTGCAATATTTGTGCTGTCTAATAAGCATCTTGATATGCCACACTTGTGAGGTGGGATGCATTATTTGTAAGTAATATTTGTAATTGCTTAAAATACAAATATATTGTGAACATAATTGGAGAGAGATGGATCTTTTGTGTTTATAGAAAAAAACTCTTATCTCATGAAAAATGGGAGAAAAAACAAAAATGTTGTGATTATATTTCTGTTTAATAAGGCACCATGAAACCTCTGCGACGTGTTGTTTGTGGCAAAATGTTGGCATTATCAGACTGGATTTATGTTTAATTGAAATACACATCTTACTG
This sequence comes from Rhinogobius similis, assembly GCA_019453435.1. Classification (NCBI taxonomy): domain Eukaryota; kingdom Metazoa; phylum Chordata; class Actinopteri; order Gobiiformes; family Gobiidae; genus Rhinogobius; species Rhinogobius similis. The sequence goes on along the minus strand of CM033619.1, from coordinate 35,981,082 downwards.
CTAAAACTGGATAGAAAAAAAATCATGTTCACAATGTAATCTTCCTGGTGAAAATGTTTATTCTTTGCCTTAAATGGCATTAAACCCGTTTTTATTGCTCAACAGCACCTGGTCAAACGTTCTCACTTGGTGGCAGCAGGTGCCGGTCATTGCCTGATTTGGCACATCCTTCATTAAACTCGTTAAACTCTTTAATACGTGTTTATTCTGTGTTGTGTTCATTCTGTTTGCTCATTATCATTAAAGTTAGATGTTTTACATTGTCAGACTTTACTCACGTCATCTATTTCTAACATTTAAACCAGGCATGTCCAAACTCAGGCCCGGGGGCCAAATGCGGCCCTCAGACCAATTTTTCTTGGCCCTTAGACTTCCTGGTGAACCGGCCCACATTGTCCTGATAAGTACTATTTACAGCACATTTCAGATTTTCTACAATTCCAACCTAAATAACTAACATTTTGGTGCAGCACAGACCTGATATTAAGGCAATGAGACTGAATGTAGATGTGGTGGAGCTTAAAACATCAGATAAATGCAGCTTTTTTTAACGTTTCACGATTGATTTGTGGCCCTCCGCTTGGTCTATATTTCAATATGTGGCCCTCGATGGGAAAAGTTTGGACACCCCTGGTTTAAACTGTTTAACTGTATAATTTGAGATTTGTAGAAATGTCAAAAATTAGGTTTGTCCCAACTCTGGTTATAATGGCAAAGTGCACCAAAATGTCTGGTCAGGTGCAAACGTGCCAAATCAGGCAATGACAAGAGCCTCCACATTTCTCTACACGTTTAACGCTGTCTATAATAAGTCCTTGTAAACTCATAAAATAACAAAACTAAATATTTTTGGAGCTTATGATAAATAACAATAAAACTAGTATGCTAACTTCACTGGTGCTAGCATGAGTTAATCTCAGTGTAGGGCTGCAACAATTAATCTGAATATTCATGACTCGCCGACTATTAAACTAATCGGTAACACTTTATAATAACTACACTTATTCCTACCTTAATAAAGCATAAATAAAGACTTAATTTATAGTGAACAAAGAATTTATTAAGAGTGATTCAGGCTTATTAACTACTTAACTAATACTCGAACCCAAATTCCTGGCTCTAACCCTAATCCTAACCTTAATGAAGTAGTTACTAATCCTGAATCAGGCTTAATAAACTATTTGTTCAGTATAAAATATGTCTTTGTTCATGCTTTGTTAAGGCAAAATAAGGTGTAGTTATTATAAAGTGGTACCAACTAATCATAGTTTGATCATTGTTAGCTTTACCTTAAAGGAGCTGTACGTGATTTTTACAGTTTTGAAACGTGAAAAACAGAAGTAGTTCATGAACCCGACACGAATATTTGCATGTAATAAAATCTGTTTTGTCCCAGTGAATGCTTTTATATTGTAAAAGTATATGTTCAGGTTCACTGTTTATAGAGCGTTTTATTCTACGAGAAGCAGGAAGTGCACCATTAGCATGCTCATGTTTGTTAGCTTTTTCTTGACGATCTGTGACGCTCTGGAGTCTGGTGAGAAGTGCTTCTAAACTCATTGTGGTGAATATTTTGGATGCATTAGGAAAGTGAGAGATACGAGTTCTGTTTGTCACGTTTCAAAACAGGAAAAATCAGGTACAGCCAGCGCCTTTAACAGTACGGACACTAAAACATGCAAAATGACTTTTTAGAACAAAGACAGCACATTTTTAACCAGTGCCCCTGACAGGTTGGAATAATAATTTAACTAAAATGCTGTTAAGATAAAAATATTTCAAATTCTGCTCAAATGTTTTACTAATTTTTACCCCAGTTTAGCTATTTTTGTAGGTTTTTAATTTTACTTCCTGGTTAGAAATGATGACATCACACAAGAAACCATCCTGTACATTGCACCAAAACTCCTCTAATGTCACAGATTTTTAAAATTTCACAAAGGAAAAATACACGTGAACACCTTTATGTTGTTAAAGTTTGAAGGGTCAGAAAAGTGTGTAAATTATGTATAACCATTGACTTCCCAGTGTGATGTCATCAGTTTGTTTACATCCTGTAATTTTCAACACATTTTTCAACTTTTCTCCACAAACAGCGTCCTGATTTACGGCAACGTATGGCATTCATTTGAATAATAAAAGTTTCTGTTTTAACAAGAAAAGTTTCTGTTTTAACGAGAAAAGTTTCTGTTTTTATGAGAAAAATAAATCCTGTTTTTATGAGAAAAGTAAGTGTTGACAATACCGTCAAGACTGCTCAGTGACACCAAAATCTCCCAATGACGTAAACCTAAATCAAAATAAAAGCGTACCAAACTGGCTAAATCGTACATTTGCGCCTCGGTAGTAGCATCTAGCCAGCTCCGCCTAAACTTACAGCCCGTGAAACACCGTATTCTGCTCATAAAACACTTACTTTTCTTGTTAAAACAGGATTTATTTTTCTCATAAAAACAGAAACTTTTCTCGGTAAAACAGGATTAATTAATTAGTAATTAAAACAGAAATTACTTTTCTCATAAAAACAGGATTTATTTTTCTCATAAAAACAGAAACTTTTCTCATAAAAACAGAAACTTTTCTCATAAAAACAGAAACTTTTCTCGTTAAAACAGAAACTTTTATTATTCAAATGAATGCAATACGTTGCCGTACTGATTCGTGTAAAACTATAATTTATATTTACAAGACGTATTAATACAGTAAATAAAGTAAAAATTTCAAAATAAAAAAAAACTTGTCAAACGCACTTTAAATTGAATTAAAATCTCAAAAAATAATTAACAATTTCACATTTTCACCAAAAATACACTTAAACTTTTAATATAATCTGTAACAAAGCCTTCAGTCACACTTTTATTTGGTTAAAAATGTACTTTAAAAAGTCTCAAAAGTGCAACAGAAATCGCTTTTTGACTAGTCGACTCTAATCGCTGACTAGTCGACCGCTAAACGAATCGCTAGCTGCAGCCCGCGCACGGTATTAGCGCCACATTCCCGCGCTTGCTAGCCGTCTCCCCGTAGCCTGCATGTCCACTCCGCTAACTCTTTGCACGCCTGATCCGTATCTAACCCTATTGTTTTCCCTGACGTTAGCATGTGTGTGTGTGCAGCGCTGACTCATCCTGCGGTACTGTTGCATGCTGGGTATATTCCTCCTTTGACTTTGTGATTTTCTGTCTCCTGCCCCTTTTTTTCCCCCCTCTTTTCTGTTCATTCACACTTTTTTTGTTGTTGTTCTTTTAGCAAATCGGTTTTCAGTAAAAGCTTGGATATCACAAACGCTAACTGCAGCAAGGAGGAGAGGTACTGCCACCTGTGGGCCAGTGTGCGCCGGTTCATGTCCATGCCATCCTAACCGAGCACTCATTCTGTGTGTGGGCTTCGGTGTCGGTGTTTGTGCGTGTGCTGGTCTGACCCTGAGCATGTCACTGCCTCACGTCTGTCTGGAGCTGCAAACGACTAATGACCCAGTTCATGTTTTAAGTCAATTATAACAGAAACGTTCGCCGCAGAAATGATCCACCCAGTAAATTTGTCGTTTTCCTCATAGAAATTCTGGGGGAAATAAGTGTATTCGGTGTTTTAAAGCTTGCTGTGTGGTGTGTGATGAGCGTAAGAGTGTAATTATGTTTACTGCAAGTGACGTAATAAGTGAGGCAGAATTTTAAAGTGCCCATGACAGGTTGAGCTACGCATTTCACTAAAATGTAGTTTAGATAAATATATTTCACATTTTGCCAAGATACTTTACAAATGTTATCACGGTTTAGCAATTTTTTAGACTTTTAACTTCACTTCCTGGTTGTAAATGATGACATCACACTAGGAAACTACCATAGCAACATCCTGTAAACTGGGCCAAAACTCATCAAATGTCGCAGATTTTTCACATTTTTACACATGAAAATAGACGTGAACACCTTTTTTGTTGAATTAATGTATAAAAGGTTAAAAAAAAAAAGTAGTTTATTTTGTGTAATTTTTGCATAACCTTTGTCTCCCCAGTGTGATGTCATCTATTTGTTTACTTCCTGTAACTTTCTACAGATTTTTAAACTTTTCTCCACAAACGGCAACTTGATTGGTGCAAAACTGTCATTTCAATTTACAACAAGTATTAATACACCAAACAAAGACAAAATTAGAAAATCATGAAAACCTGTCATACGCACTTTAAGTTTTACGTGTGTTTTTTGGGCTGAAAACAACAGTATTAGCCTTCGTCGTGCCCTTAAAACCCTTAAAACTCTGAATATTCGAATTTTTCTAAACTTTTATGGTCAAAAATGTCAAATTTATTTATAAAGCACGTTTAAAACAACCTCATGTGACCAAAGTGATGTACATGCAGTAAGCCAAGGCAAGGCAAGGCAAGTTTATTTGTAGAGCACAATTCGTACACAGGGAAATTCAAAGTGCTTTACACCAGTGGTTCCCAACCTTTCTTGTTTCGAGTACCCCCTAAGTTTCGTCTGACATTCTAGAGTACCCCTTTTCAGGTTTCAGGTAAATAAATGGGTTTAAAAGTCACATATTGTCAATTATTACTATTATATATTTGTTTTAATTATATTTATAGTCCAAGATACTCCTAAAAGATGATAAATTTACAACAAATAACACTTTTTTTAATCCAAATATGAGTAAATTTCATCGTCTTTTAAGATCTGAAACCATTCCAAGTGCCCCCTGGTAATTGCTCACGTACCCCTTGGGATCCTCATACCCCTGGTTGGGAAACACTGCTTTACACAACAGGACAAGTTGCATTAAAATCACAAAACACAAAAAAGCGCTTTAAAATAGAAGAGTGCAGATAGTATCTTTCAGTCATATGCACATCAAAACAGAGCTGTTTTTAGCCTGGATTTAAACATTAATACATTATAATAATAAACAAAAGAGTGAGGAATAATAAAGAAATAAACTACAAGTTTAATTAAATCAGCACAAGATAAAAGTGACACGGGATGATCTGGTCTATACTTCTCGGGTGCCGTGCTTTCTCAGTTGTTATTGTGGAATCAGTTGCCTCTAGATTAGGCGCCTCTACCTCTGCCTGTTTTAAATCACTTTTAAAAACGCTCCTTTTCTTCTTAGCTTTTAATTCCACAGTGTGTGACTTTCTGTTTGTTTTGAGCACTATAATGTACACTATAATGTACACCTTGTTGTAATCATATCAGGTTGTGTACAGCACTTTGGTCGACTGTGAAAGTTTTAAAGTGCTCTATAAATAAAGTTGGAGTGGTGTGGGTGAACTGTATTAAAGGCCAAACCAGAAAAGAGTGTAGTATTAACTCATCCACTGAGCAGAGCGGACATTAAGAGGTGATTTTGGGGCCACAAAAGTGTGGACACGAGTCTGGACTGAGGAACTGTCAGGAGGAGATGATCTACAGACAAAAAAAAGAAAAGAAATGTACTTCCGGAACCAGAGTAAACTTCAAAATGGGTGGGACTAATGAGCTCCATTAATATATAGCTTTAATTTGTGCTCTTTAGGTTCAAAAACAGCAGCACAATCACAACTGGACCTGACACTTCATGAACTGTTACACTTTGTGGAAACATCATGTCATTCAGAGTTATTCTGAGTTTATTACAAATTTAGGTTTATTTAGGTGTGGGATCTGGCAACCCAAAGTGAAGCGTTCAGTGGACAATCAGAGAAACAAAACACACAATAAAGCTGGGCCAGTGTAGATAACCGATATGTGTCTGGCTGCTGTTGTCGATATTTGTTTACGCCAATATTTAGATTTGAAAATTTAAATTGACTTTTCAGTTGAAGTAAAGTTCCTAAATTAACTTTTCATTTATAAACAAATAATAAATAATAACAAATATAAAATATGTTTAAAAAAAAATAAAAAATCGTTGCCAAATATTGGCTGATACAGATACAGGAAGCGATACATGGCCCATCCCAAGTAAACATAACTTTTTTAATTTTTACATTGAAACGTTTTTAATTGAGTCAACATTACAATTGTTATTTGTCAAATCAATATTTGAACCACACTTTCACTTTAATTCCGAGGACAGGCAAATCATATTTAAACTACTTCAGGATGTTCTCGGTCGGTAAACCAATCACGTTGTGTTTTGTTTTGTTGTTTTATATAGACTGTAAATTGTTAAAAGAGTAAAAATTCAGAGACATCAACAGGTCTTGAACTGTGCACAACATGAGCCTCTGTTTAATTCACCGTTTAGTCGTTGCAGAGTGAAGCGTTAGCTGCATTTCAGGCAGCAGCGTCACAGCTGTAAGTGGGCACTCGCGCGCTCTCTGGTGGCACCACTGTGTACTGCAAGTAAATCTAGGAGACAAAGCAAAGGAAATGCCAGTTAACGGCAAAAGAGTTTCAGAATCGTTTATTGCTGTTGTCAGTGATCAAAATTCACAAACATAGGAACTTGCTTCGGCGTGAGATGCAACATAAAACAATGAATAAAATATAATAAAATATATAAAAGAGGCATGCATAAGATTAAGAATAAAATAAAATAAAATAGACTGAGATAGACTAAGACTATATTCACTTTATTCCTGAAGTTGCCGTACGCGCCGCCGTCTTGTTTCCGTTGTAGTTCACACGGAGCAGACGAGCTCAACAGAAAATAAGTTCTACTCGACTAAAAAGACGTTTTCAGGAAATCGTTGCGTTGTTGACTTGTTGTTGCTCGTGTTCATTAAACATTTTACACAAATCAATCTACTTTATGTAACATTTTAGCGGCGAGACTTTTCCCTCGTTCGTCATTAGCTTTAACGGAGTTCTCGTCAAACGGAAGTGCGTTTACAACAAAAGTGCAAAAAACGGCAAAAGTGGGCGGGGCAGAATAAGGTGAATACACAGAAATTTACAGACAGTGCAAATGTAGCAGTGCAAATAGATTTGGTTAAGCATTTAGGTTAGCGGTTAACCATGAGCACCTTTAACTACTACTTGTATTTGGAAAAAAATTTTTTCTATATTTGCTGAGTTTGTATTTGGTGTGAAAAGCTCAAAACAATTTATTTATTTATTTAAAACAAGGACAGTGCACAGATAACATTAAACTCAATGAGAAGAGATGCTCTGCGCAAGATTTAGCTACAAACTCCATCTGTCGTCCTTGGGCAGGTTTTAAATAAACAACAACAAACAAGATTTGTTTACAAAGTAGTACCCGTTATACAGTGATCCCTCGTTTATCGCGGGAGTTGCGTTCCAAAAATGACACGCGAAAAGTGAAATCCGTGAAGTAGTCACAGCTTTATTTTTTATTATTTTACAATGCAATACTGAACTGTGGAATGAAACCAAAAATCAAAACCTGTTTTAAAGCCCAAAATTTGTTTAAAACAATAATTTTAATATAGTAATACAAGGTTGTAAACATTGTCACTGGTGTATTTCACAGTCTGTGCCTCTTGGTCCTGACTCCGCCCCCTGTAGCCTCTGTTTCTACTGAAGGCGCACGAGAAGAACATTGTTATGGGCAGTTGTTGGCGCTCTTTCTTTTTCTGAGCAAGAAGATTTCTATAAACGGATATGCCACCTTCGATTATATTTGAGAACTGCAATGAACGACTCATCAAAGGGTCCCGTTCTTGTGCGTGCGCTGAAGTTCAGTGGATGCACTGTAAAAAAAAATCCGTGAAGCAGCGAAGCCGTGAAAGATGAAACGCGATATAGCGAGGGATCACTGTACACCGAATAAATAAACAATTCATCAGCAGAGATTCCACTAAAATACAATAGTTCATCATTATTAGCAGCACTTTGGAATACAATTCATAATTAATCAATAACAAAACCTTCCAAAATTAAAATTCATCATAAAACCTTTAAATTAAATAACCAATTCATAAATACAATTACCACACGAAATGCTAAAGATACGAATGTCATCCTTAACACGATGCTCCAAGATACATTCATTTAAACTCATTGCGTCAGTGCAGAATGAAAAAAGGTAAAAACATTTATATATTGTCTGTGGCTGCAGAAATACACAAAGGTACACAAAGGTACACAAATGTTTTGACTTTAAAAAGCATAAAATCAAGGTTTTTGCTCCTCCATTGACCACAAAATCTCGCAGGGAATAAAGGGTAAATTAGTTCTTACTGGAGAACATTATTTTCTCAGACAGTCACTGGATCTTCTATAATCTTTTCCTGATCTTTAACCCTCAAAACTCATGAGAAAAAAGGAATAAAAGAATCAAGCCTTACGTTCCTTTTTACTCGTGCTACTGTACGTGTCACGCGTCTTTAACGATGATTTACTGTTTTATTTCTCACTTTTCCGCCGGTCCAGATTGTCTTTGGCGTAATTACAGTTGAGAGTGACGGCACAAACGCCCACAGTGAGCGATTCAGACGGAAAGTTAATGGAACAGAAACGACAAACGGAGCTGAGTTTGAAGAACAGACTCGGTGATTGATAAAGATGCTGAAGTGTGTCGCTGAGTGTATGTTAGTGTAAACCAGTGGAGCAGTGACCTGAGGGAAGACAAACACAGGCCCAGGACTAATCCAGGACTAAACCAGGACTAAACTGTGTCTAATCCAGGACTAAACCAGGACTAAACTGTGTCTAATCGGGGACTAAACCAGGACTAAACTGTGTCTAATCCAGGACTAAACCAGGACTAAACTGTTTCTAACCAAGGACTAAACCAGGACTAAACTGTGTCTAATCCAGGACTAAACCAGGACTAAACTGTGTCTAATCGGGGACTAAACCAGGACTAAACTGTGTCTAATCCAGGACTAAACCAGGACTAAACTGTTTCTAACCAAGGACTAAACCAGGACTAAACTGTGTCTAATCGGGGACTAAACCAGGACTAAACTGTGTCTAATCCAGGACTAAACCAGGACTAAACTGTTTCTAACCAAGGACTAAACCAGGACTAAACTGTGTCTAATCCAGGACTAAACCAGGACTAAACTGTGTCTAATCGTGGACTAAACCAGGACTAAACTGTGTCTAATCCAGGACTAAACCAGGACTAAACTGTTTCTAACCAAGGACTAAACCAGGACTAAACTGTGTCTAATCCAGGACTAAACCAGGACTAAACTGTGTCTAATCCAGGACTAAACCAGGACTAAACTGTGTCTAATCAAGGACTAAACCAGGACTAAACTGTGTCTAATCCAGGACTAAACCAGGACTAAACTGTGTCTAATCAAGGACTAAACCAGGACTAAACTGTGTCTAATCAAGGACTAAACCAGGACTAAACTGTGTCTAATCCAGGACTAAACCAGGTCTAAACTGTGTCTAATCCAGGACTAAACCAGGACTAAACTGTGTCTAATCGGGGACTAAACCAGGACTAAACTGTGTCTAATCCAGGACTAAACCAGGACTAAACTGTTTCTAACCAAGGACTAAACCAGGACTAAACTGTGTCTAATCCAGGACTAAACCAGGACTAAACTGTGTCTAATCCAGGACTAAACCAGGACTAAACTGTGTCTAATCAAGGACTAAACCAGGACTAAACTGTGTCTAATCAAGGACTAAACCAGGACTAAACTGTGTCTAATCAAGGACTAAACCAGGACTAAACTGTGTCTAATCCAGGACTAAACCAGGACTAAACTGTGTCTAATCCAGGACTAAACCAGGTCTAAACTGTGTCTAATCCAGGACTAAACCAGGACTAAACTGTGTCTAATCCAGGACTAAACCAGGACTAAACTGTGTCTAATCCAGGACTAAACCAGGATTAAACTGTGTCTAATCCAGGACTAAACCAGGTCTAAACTGTGTCTAATCCAGGACTAAACCAGGACTAAACTGTGTCTAATCCAGGACTAAACCAGAACAAAACTGTGTCTAATCCAGGACTAAACCAGAACAAAACTGTGTCTAACCCGTGGAATAAACTTAAAAACTATTCTATAAGGTTCTTTTTTCAGACTAGAGTTTGGTTCTTTATATTTGACAAGAGCAGGACTAAACCAGGACTAAATCAGGACTGAACCAGGACTAAACCAGGACTGAACCAGGACTAAACCAAGACTAAACCAGGACATAAAAATTTAAGAAATACTGAATACGGCCGACTGGAAAAGACCACAAGAGCTGCACTAAACCAGGACTAAACCAGGACTAAATCAGGACTAAACCAGAAATAAACAAGGTCTAGACTAAACCAAGTCTTACCCAGGACTAAACAAGGTCTGGATTAATCCAAACCAGAACTAAACCAGGTCTAACCCAGGACTAAACCTGAAATAAACAAGGTCTAGGCAGGACTAAAGCAGCTCTATCCCAGGAATAAACAAAGTCGAACCCAGGATGCAAACCAGGACTAACCAAGGTCTTACCCAAGACTAAACCAGAACTAAACTAGGTCTAACCCAAGACTAAACCAGATCTTATCCAGGACTAAACCAGACCTAAACAAGGTCTAACCCAGGATGCCATCTTAAACCAGGACTAACCAAGATCTTACCCAAGACTAAACCAGAACTAAACTAGGTCTAACCCAAGACTAAACCAGATCTTATCCAGGACTAAACCAGACCTAAACAAGGTCTAACCCAGGGTGCCATCTTAAACCAGGACTAACCAAGACTAAACCAGAACTAAACTAGGTCTAATCCAGGGCTAAACCAGATCTTACCCAGGACTAAACCAGCACTAAACAAGGTCTAACCCAGGACTAAACCAGATCTTACCCAGGACTAAACCAGAACTAAACTAGGTCTAACCCAGGACTAAACCAGGTCTTACCCAGGACTAAACCAGAACTAAACAAGGTCTAACCCAGGACTAAACTAGGTCTAATCCAGGACTAGCAGGTCTAAACCAGAACTAAACCGGTAATAAACCAGGTCTAATCAAGGACTAAACAAAGTCTAACCCAGGATGCTGTTTTAAACCAGGACTAAACCAGGACTAAACCAGGACAAACAGGTTTTTTCAGATCTCAGTGTGTTTCTCAACCCGTGCAGTGGTAAAGTCAGACACTAATCTCCTGGAGGTTTTTCCTGTGAATTTCATGACTTTCCAGACAATAACGTGGTATTCCTGGTTATGAACTAATCCATAAATGTTTAATGTAAAATGTGTGAATGATGAGATTCTTCATCCCATAAACTCATCTTAACTCCATCGTCCCTCGACTTCTGCCGTAACTGAATGTCACAAAGTCATACTTCAACATACACTGCAAAAAGTTAAAATGACCTGAATTTTAATTATGTTTAATACTCTTTTATTTTAGTTTGTAGAATATAAAGTATTTTGAGTTCAATAAATATGTTTTCAACTTTCAAAATAATCTAAATGACAACTTGTCTTGTTCAAATTATTTTGTTTGAAATAATGGAAAACAATTTTAAGATTGGTTGTAGTCGACTAAAGAAATTCTAAAACTATAAACACAAGCTTAAAGGAATTATAAAAAAAATATGTACAACACATTTTTGAAAAAAAAAAAAAAAATAAAAGAAGAAAATTAACACCTGATTTACTTTCAAAACTCCAGCCAACTTCCTCCAAAACTCAAAAATCACAAGCTTTGTCTGACAGAAAGTTACTGTTTCTAAAGGGAAAATGTCAAAAGAGTCAGAGTTGTATTCAGGGTTTTCCTTATTCAGACTAAATCTATATAAATCAGTTTTGTTTTAAGAACATATTTGTTTGAATATAAAGTGGTTAAACAAGTAATCCATTTTGTTACTGAAGTAAAAGTACAAATACAGGTACTCGTGTAAAATGAAAAGTAAATTTATTAAAGAACGATTAAAGTGTCAAAAGTACAATGTGCTTTGTTTTTGTTCAACAGAAAATCAAACATTTATTTCTTATTTTTTCGAGCTGTTTTAATCTGTATATTTTAGTTAAAGCTCAAAGTTAAAGGACACATATTCTGCTACAGTGTTTTGAGGAATGTTTATTAGAAAGTTCCCTCCCTCCGAGCGTTAAACACACTTCCTGCTGAACTCCCTCAATCCGTGATGTATTTCCAGATCATCTACCTCGTTTATCTGAGAATATTCTGCTGTTTTTAGTCCTTAAATCATCTCTAAACTTGTTCTGAGCATTTCTACCTCTAAACACGATAACTGCTGCAGCAAATCTGTATCAGAACGTCCTTCAAGCGCTAACTTCACTAGATTGTATATAGCTCTGGCACCATCTGCTGGATGCACTCCTTTTCAGTCATTTCATAGTGACTGATAACACAGGACAGAGAATGAATAAGACTTTTTTTTTTTTTTTTTTTTTAAAAATGCGACATGGCAAATTTAAGGCACTCAAGAGCTTGTTTAAAGGCTAATAATATAAAAAATGCTAAATATTTTTCTTTTAATTCAAACTAGGAAAATGCTACAAACAATAATATATATATATTTAAAAAAGCAATGTCAAACAATAAAGAAAAGACATTCCTCCTTACTTTTTTGTCCTGTTAAAAAAGTCTGTGAAGTACAAGTAAAACGTCTACTGTAAAATTAACTTAAAGCGCAGAGACCTAAAATGTTTTATCGTAGAAAGGGGTTCAGAGGTTGTCATCCGGACGCCGTTTAAAGATCGAGACGTTTCGACTTTTATCCAAAAGTCATTGTCAATCAGAGAGCTGGTCTGGGAACTTGGGCTTATATGCTACTCTGAGTAGTGGGAGTCCTGCCCCCAGGGAGGAGTCACTGAATACCTGTCTTTGTTAGAAAATTGTTTGTTTGTCACCTGGGACTAGATTAATTGGTCTATCTTGTTTGATTAATGGTTGGCCTCACCTAGTTTCACCTGTGTCTAAAGGTCTATTGTTATCTTGATTGTTGGCTGTTGCTCCCTCCTCACTGCTGATTACCTCATTAGCATTTGACTGGTCTATTGATCTGGACCAAGGTGTTAGGATGCTGTCATAAATTTTGGCTAAATTAAAGCCCCCATTCCTGTTTAGAGACGGATTTTCTCTTTTTAGTTTTTTCAGTGACTCCTCCCTGGGGGCAGGACTCCCAGTACTCAGAGTAGCATATAAGCCTGAGTTCCCATACCAGCTCTCTGATTGACAATGACTTTTGGATAAAAGTCGAAACGTCTCGATCTTTAAACGGCGTCCGGATGACAACCTCTGAACCCCTTTCTACGATGGACCACACCTGGACGAATGAGGGTTTACATCGACTAAAATGTTTTACTTTTAATTTTGTACTTTGTTACTTTTCCGCCATTGAATTTAACTGAAATACTACACATTTCCAACACGGCGCCGTTCTTTTCTAAATTCTGGTCATTTTAACTCATTGTTGTTGTGTTTTTGCAGTGTTATAACATAAACCCTTTAAATAAACCCTTTAATAAACCCTTTCCGCTCCAGATTGTGACGCTGTGTTTCTGCGCAGGTCCCGGTCCATCAGCGGAGCGTCTTCGGGCCTGTCCACGAGTCCTCTGAGCAGCCCCAGGGTAAGACACACTCCGCTCACCACACGGGGGCGCTGCACTGTCACAGCTCGCCAAAAGTGGAAGACGAGGCGCAGAACGGCCACTTGTGCTCGTTTAAACCGGGATTAAAGTCTTTCTTCAAGTCCCTGCGGTTCAGTCGTCACATTTTCATGATCAGAAATAGCAGGCTTTAAGCTTCATGTCGTAAGATTGGACGCACACTATAAATGGATCATGTTATTTCATATTGTTTTAAAGTTTCAATCAGTTTGGAAGACATTTTTGTGAATATAAAACAAAAGAAAAACAAAAAGCACACTGTCAAAAAACTTAACATAAATAATCATTTGAAACAGAAATGAAAGAGATGTATTATTATATTTTTTTTATTATTAAAGTGCTTATGACAGGTTGGACTAATTTTACAAATATGTAGATTGATTATTATTATTATTATTATTATTATTATTATTTATTTATTTATGTATTTATTTATTTATTTATTTATTTATTTATTTATTTATGTATTTATTTATGTATTTATTTATGTATTTATTTATTATTTATTTATTATTTATTTATTATTTATTTATTATTATTATTTATTATTATTTATTATTTATTTATTTATTTATTTATTTATTTATTTATTTTTCACATTTTACCCCTGTTTGGTAATTTTTAAATATTTTTGTGTTTTACTTACTTATACTTTTACTTCCTAATAGAGGCTATGCAGACATTCTTTAATAAAACTTTTTTTTTTTTTTAAGTTTAGTTTTTTTTAAAATATTGTCAATTTTTTAAAATTAAACAACTGATAAAATGTGCTTCTCTGCTTTTCTTTGGCCTAATTTGTTTGTCTGTGGAGCTTTTGTTTTGCTCAAATTAACTTTAAACGGTAAAATATGAATTGAAAGTAGTTTCTCGGTTGTTGCTCCGACTGCGCAGAGCTTAGCTTGCTTGTTTGGAGATAAAGGACACTTCAACTAACGCACAACAATTAATTTCTTCAGCACTTGGACTCAGAAGCAGAGAAAGGTCATCCATAAAGTCTGTGTCAGCGATAAATGTAAACGTTCCTGTTGTTTATCTGGTTTTCTTCGACTGTTTACTTGATTTTCTGTTTTTAGATGTCAAGCACAAACTAAATATTGAGCAGAGTTGTAGACTTTTATATTTGTTATCAGCTTTTTCACACTTTACTTGTGTTTTGAGCTTTTGCAGGAGAAAAAATGTCATCGCTCACCATCGACTCTCGTGTGTTTTTGTTCAGAATGATGTGATGTCGCCTGCATAAACTCAGCTAAAACGTGAAAAAGCTGCTAAGGTCTGATAACAAATATAAAAGTCCATAATAATGTTAGATATTTACTAAAAAAAGTAAACAGTTGTAGCAAACCAGATAAACAACAGGAACACCGCAGCTCACATTTATCACTGACTTAAATAAGCTGTTTCTGAGTCTGTTTTGAAGAAATTCATTGTTGTGCGACTGTTGAAGTGTCCTTTATCTCCTCGTGCCATTAGCAAACAAGCTAGCTAAACTCTGCACAGTCGGAGCAACAGCAGAGAAACTACTTTCAGTTTGTAATTTACCTTAAAAAGTTAATTTGAGCCAAACAAAAGCTCCACGAAGGCAAACATATTTAATCAGTCGTGTATCGTAAATCATGACAAATCACGCTGGGAAATTCCATAATTGTTACCCAGAAACCATCAAAACGTGTTATTTTGACAAAGAAAACAAATGGAAACGCTCTTATTTTATTGAATTAATGTTTGAAGGTTCAGAAAAATTGCTTTTTTGTGTAAATTGTGCTACATATTTTAGAACTTTGCTCTACTTTCTGTCATTTTCGACATTTTCGACTTTCCTTCACAAACTGCAACTTGATTTGCACAAAACTGCCCTTTATCCAACCGAATAAAGTTAGAATCACGATAAAAACCTGTCATATGCACTTTAATGCTGTACTACGCCATCATATGTATCGACAAAACGATTGTGTGAATAGAATGTTTATAATTGAGTTTGACTGTGTGCAGTTTAAAGCCTGGTGTGTATTGAAGTGTCAGATGAAGAGCAGCTTCATCAAACGCCACATAAACATGATATTGATGTTCATTCACAACATATTCTCATACAGCGGATTTAACTGAACTGATTTAAGTCGCTTCTGAAGGTCCTACATTATGCATTGTTTGGGCTTTTATTGCTTTATATCTAAAATCACAAATAAGGCAAAAAATACGCTGCAAATATGTGTTTCTAGATGAGATTTAAGTATATTAATGTTAGTTTTAGACATTTTGACTCGTTTAGTTAATGCTATTTATTTGATGGAACTAGATCTAAAAAACGCTGGAGTTTGGATTTGTACAAACGTGTTCTGAAACAAGCGACAAAAGTGATAAAAATGCGTTCAAAAGTAACAAAAACGCGCTTAAAAACTACAAACGTGACTGAATGCACCAAAACGTGACTAAAAGCAACAAAAGCACAACTTCAAACAACAAATACGTGTTTAAATTTGACAAACTCATCTGAACGTGACAAAAACGTGACTAAAAGCGACAAAATTGTGTTTAAAATGTGAATTTGAACAGAATCGTACTATTAAAACATGAATCACAAATCTAATCTTAATGGCACTGGTCAGAAAAATAACAATTAGACATTTTTCTTAAATGGTGCAGCTCTGTTAAAGACAATAGAAAAATACAAAGTGAACATGAATCGTGATCAAATCGAAATCATGAAAATTATGGTAATAATTTTTTACCGTTTCGCCTTTTACCATAACAATTCTCTTATTTGAAGCTAAACTGTTGCATAATCACTCAGAAATACCTTTAAACCTGTGAAATATTCTACATCAAATCAGCAATTAAATCTCATTGAGTCAAAACTACTCAAATCCAGATAAAAACAACAAATTCAAGTCAAGTCGAGGCTGGATGTAGATTTTTTGCTGTGTAGCTGCTAATAGTCGAGACAAATGTCCTAAAAAAGTCCTAAAAAAACAGCATTCTGGATTATCACTTTATTTTATCAGATTTGAATGTTAAATGCTGCTGGTTTTGTATAATTCTGAATTTTTAACCCTGAAAAAAGCATGTTTGAATTGATTTTTCTTCCAAGTTTCAATTTTGCACTGTGTATTTTACATTTAAAACTCTCAGTTTTAAAATTCAAAATGAAAACATCTCCTTTTAAATATTCTGTGCATATATTTTGTAAAGTGTGTAGTGTAAAATTAGTGTAAAATTATAAATAAGACTATTGAATTTGAAGATTTAAAAGGTGCTTTTGTCATTTTGACTTTTTAAACCGTGAAAAACACAATGAAAATGCGACTGAAATGTTTTTTGGCGTTATAAAAGTGAGAATTTCTCCAGTATTTAAAGTTCAAAATATGACGAAACAAATTACTTTCCTTAGAGAAAAGCCGAACGTTTTGAAAGAAATTGTTCACCAAAGAAACAAAATACGACTCCAGGTGATTTTATTGATGAGAAAACTGTCTAAAAACTCCAAGAAAAGTCAGTTTAACATAATCTAGGACCTTCAGAAATAGAAACGGTCATAATATAACATAATCACATGTTGTTGTAGTTTTGCTGTTATGAGAAAGAGTCATTGACATTGTTGTATTGTATTGATGACGACGGAGGGCTTTTCATCCTGTGCTTGTGCTGCATGTGTGAGCTGTGTCCAAAACCCACACGAGGGATGCACCAACAAGGAACTGTTAACGGACAAATACTCTGCATTTTTCATATCGTTATTAGCCTTTAAACGTGCTCCTGAGTGCCTTAAATCTGCCATCTCATGTTTAAAAACAAAAACAAAAAAATTCTTATTCATTCTGTGACCTGTGTTATCAGTCACTGTGAAATGACACTTACTGAGTGCATCCAGCAGATGGCGCCAGCGCTATGTACAATCTAGTGAAGTTAGCGCTGAAAAGAGGTTAAAGAAATGCTCAGAACAAGTTTAGCGATGATTTACAAACACTGGAACATTCTCGGATAAGTGACGTATGAAGTCTTAAAATATGTCAAAAATCCCAGATATTCAGCAGGAAGTGTGTTTGACGCTCGAAGGTGGAGGATTTTCTACTAAACGTTCCTCAAAACAGCGTGAATGCAGCTGAATGCTACTCCAGGTGTGTTTTCGATGATGGAACATTGTTAGAACAGGGTTAAAAGTCAGTGTAGCAGAAACTAGCTAAAACTATTACTGAAGCTGGACTTACATTTGAGCAAGTATCGATACTAAAGAAAAAAAATCACATAAACGGGACAAAACTAGACCTTTCGTGGACAGTTTTAAAGTGATCTAAAAGGGGCTGTACTTGATTTTTACGGTTTTGAACTGTGAAAAATAGAACTTGGTTGTAGAAAAGGAGTTTCTCACAGCTAATGCAAATTTTTATTAAAGGACACATGTTCTGCTACAGTGACTTTTTCTCTCTTTTAACCATGCTCTAACAATGTTCCGTCATTAAAAACACACCTGACCTCAGTTGCATCCACGCTGTTTTGAGGAATGTTCATCAGAAAATTCTCTCCCTCCGAGCATCAAACACACTTCCTGCTGAACTTCCTTGTTTCTGGGACATATTTTCATCTACGTCACTTATCAGAGAATGTTTCGCTATTTTTGGTCCTTAAATCATCACAGACTCTAAACACGATATCTGCTGCTGCTAGCTTGATAATAGCGTGTAGCATTATTTTAAGAGCTAATATAGCTAAGAGCTTGGCGCCATCTGCTGCTGGATGCACTCAGTAAATGTCTGTGCAGACTCCTGAGGGAAACTTAAATGATTCCATAATACACTTTTTTGTTTGTTTGTTTGTTTCAAAACATGAGATGGCAAATTTAAGGTAGTCAAGAGCATGTTTAAAGGCTAATAACGATACAAAAACTAAGCAAAACATTCTTAGGGGGATATCGAGCACTAAAAGGAAGATTTATAAATGCTAAATATCAACTCCAATCCATGGGTTTCAAGTGATGTATAATTAGGACTTTTACCAGTTTGTGCCAAATGACGATTCAAATAGTTTAAATTTTCAAAATGAATGGAATAATATTCAAATCTCACAGCACAATATTATCACTGTAATAAATAAAAATGTGCTAAAAACAGTTTCCCATCGAACATGTCTGCATTGAAATATAGAAAAGCATCATGGTCTATGTAGTTCCCACTATTTCTTTCGCTGTTACTGCAATAAAACAATGCGTTTAATTCAGTATATCGTTTTAGTTTGAGACTTGTGACGTCACAATATCACGATTATATTATTATTGTTTTATATCCCGATACAAAAGGCGTGTAAGAGGAAAAAGAAAGTGCACAATGAGCTGAAAAACAAAACAAAAACTAATTCAAAACCAGATTTAAAGAGACAGTACACAACCTCTGCCTTCGCTTGGTGCATCCCTGTCGCTGCTTCACTGCCTCACTGCTGCGTCCTGATTGGCTGGTCACGGCTCCACTGCTGCGCCCTGATTGGCTGGTCACGGCTCCACTGCTGCGTCCTGATTGGCTGGTCACGGCTCCACTGCTGCGTGCTGATTGGCTGTCCACTGGCTAACGGCATGTCTTTTCTTTCTTTCTTTCTTGCACCTCACCTCCGCCCGCTCCACCTCCACCTCTCTGTGCCTCTGTGTGTGTCCCGTGCTTTTGTGTCACTTCCCGCTCCTCTCTCATTGGCCGACGCTGCCGCTGCATGACCAATCGCAGCCGCACCGACGCCTCTTCGTCCCGCCCCAGTCCCCGAACCTGTGCCGCTCCCCGAACTCGCCCGTGTCCCCGCTGTCGCCCCTGTCCTGCGAGCCGCGGCTGAACGGCGTGGGCCCGCGAGCGCCCGTGGGCTCCCCGCTCATGCACCCGCGCACCCAGACCCTCCCCGCTAAGCCCCGCCCCTCCGAGAAGCCCCTGCAGACCACCCGCTCCAACCCGCTGCCCAGCTCCACGCCGAACCCCTCCGCACACAAATCCGAGCCGTCCACGCCCTGCCCGCCGCTCACGCCCTGCCAAACGCCGCAAACGCCCAACAGCCCCAGGGTCCGACGCCACCCGCCGCTCACCGTGCCCCCCAAACTCTCCATCCCGCTGTCGCCCGTCGCGGTGCCCATGTCGCCGCGCCGCAGACCACGCCAACACCTCCACGCCGACAGCAACGGCAAATGTGCTGCTGCGCCCCCACAGGTGTCTCCGCGCGGCAGCCCCCTCCCCACGCCCAAAGGGACCCCGGTGCACACGCCCAAGGACAGCCCCACCGGCACCCCGAGCCCCACGCCGCCGCCGTCGCCCTCCATTGGCGGGCTGCCCTGGAGGACGCGGCTCAACTCCATCAAGAACAGCTTCCTGGGGTCGCCGAGGTTCCACCGCCGGAAAATGCAGGGTAAGACTGAAAGGAAGAGACGAGAACTGTAGAATGAAGACGTTTGTAATTATTATTTATGAGTTGTAATCCCTCATTCGACCAGGAGAGGTCCCTGTAGGAAAAGGCTTCAAAGGGAGTTATCCGGACTGTGTTTTAGAAATCAAACCATGATGATACTTTTGAAACCTTTTCTACTATCAAACCACCTGTAGATGTTGAAATATAGCAGTGGAGCTAGCATCGCGGTAGCATTTAGCCCACAGCTAACGTTAACATTCTTGGATTACTAGAAAATTTAGACTGTTGGAACTTTATGTTTGTATTTGGTACAGTACAAATGCTAAACTCAGCATTTGCTCTTGAAGTTGTTGAACAGTGGGTGAAAGAGCAGCTATTCTACATTGAAATGAATTGCTTCCTCCACAGAAGTCCAGTTTAAATAAATGCTGAAAAGTTTGGTAATGGGATCATTACCAAATGTTTCAGCATTTATTTAAACTAATTTATTGGAAATTGTCAAAAAAAGATGTCAGGTTTTAGTGTCACGATTAATGTGAGAAAAAACACCTCAGTTTAATGATTATTCATGATTATTGAGACCAAACAACAGAGAAATCTTTCATTTTCTTATTGAACACTTGACAAAAACAGCCAGTTTAAAAAGTTATTTTCATTTAGATGTATTTTTTGGGCAATAGATTGAATCAAAAAGATTACATTTTGCCTCTAAAATGCTCCGGATTGTAATTTTTTGTGTAAATTAAAAGTTACAATTTCAAGTAGATTTTATTATTTCTGTCCAAAAACAATGATATTGCGATAATAGTGACATTTAAATAAGCTTTGCATTAAGCAACCGTTAAAAAATGCAGTTAAGATAAATATATTTCAAATTCTGCTAAAATCTTTACAAAATTTACCCCAGTTTAGCTTTTTTTTTTGTTTTTATTATTTTACTTCCTGGTTGTAAATGATGACATCACAGTAGGAAATTATCAAGAAACCACACAGTACAATGGGCCAAAACTCATCTAATGTCACAGATTTTTTTCATTTGATAAAAAAAAAACAACAAAAAAACATGTGAACACCTTTAGTTTGTTGAATCAAAGTTTAAAGGGTCAAAATAGTCATTTCTTTTGTGTAAATTATGCATAACCTTTGTCTCCCCAGTGTGACGTAATCAGTTTGTTTACTTCCTACATTTTTTCAACTTTTCTCCACAAATAGCGACCTGGACTATGTAAAATTATAATTTATCTTTACAGGAAGTATTAATACACTGAATAAAGTCAAAATCAGAAAGTCATGAAAACCTGTCATAGGCCCTTTAACACTACATCAATAGCAAATGGCAAAATATAATCTTTGCACATTTTCCTTCTCGAAATCGACAAAAAAATCTAATATTACCTTTAGATAAATGTGTTATGTCATCTTTTAGCGGTTTGTTTTGTAATATTATTTGTAATAGATAAAAAAACAAAGACATAGCACATTAGCATAGCACAGCATTCTTTTATAGTCAACATTTACTTCAGTTTTAACCGTTTTTAACACCACGAACCTCTCAAAACCTGTAACCACGTCGCACCAATAACAATGTGCTAAATGTCTGGACTTCACAGGTGCATTGTGGGAGCTCGGGGCTCTGTAACCAGGTTATCTCTCCCACGCTCGCTTCATAATTTACGCTGATGATTTCTTAATGAATAATTAGCTTTTGAACTGTGAGCGGTGAAAGTAAGCCAGTCTCTTTAGGCCTGCGGGAAAAGTACACGCTCTGTGCCTAATAATGCTAATGAGCTAAACGCTAGCGATGCCAGCGCCGCTAATGAGGCATTATGGGACGGCAGAGGATTTCACACTGACTATGACCGCAGCAATTAGTAGTTAGTCGTATTTTGATGATCGCAATCGTTATCTGGATGAGGCCTGGGAGATAAATGACAAAAATTAGGTTTTTTTAATAACATTATTCAAAGTTTAATATATCAGATGTGTTAAAACATGTCTTTAAATGTGTTAGTTAAGATAAGATAAGATAAGATCAGATAAGATAAGATAAGAGATCCTTTATTTGTCCCACAATGGGGAAATTCCACTGTTGCAACACACAGTTTAGAACAGGAATGAAAGAAATAGGCGCATGCAATAAAAATAGGATAAATTATTACTAAACATAAATAAAAATACAATATAAAGTATAAAGTGCACACTCTTATTTACAGTAGGAGGCTGTCTGGGAATAAATAGTTGAGGTTCATTATCAGACATTGTCAAATTAATCATAAAAATGCAGAAAGATCACCATATTTTCTTATTTGGAAGTTTACAGCACAACTTTTTTCATTTATTTTCATCTTTTTTCTTATAATTTTCACAATATATTTACTAGATTCAAATTTTGAAAACAACATTCACAATATTATCTAAATTTCAATGTATTTCCCACCTCTAATCTGGACTAAACAGATTCACCTACGAAAATACTTTTTATAACAAAGACAGTGTCATTGTTAAATTACAAAACAATTATCAATTTCACATTTTCATCAATTATACACTTTTTACTATTTTCGGTACCACTTTATAATAACTACATCTTAATTACTCTTAATAAAGCTTGAACAAAGACTTACTTCATGATGATTAAAGAGTTTATTAAGCATGATTCAGGATTAGCAACTACTTAATTAAGGTTTAAGTTAGGGTTGGGGTTAGGAATTAGGGTTATAGTATGAGGTAAGTAGTTATTAAGCCTGAATCATTATTAATAAACTATTTGTTCCCTATAAATTAAGTCTTTGTTCATACTTTATTCAGGCATGAATAAGTGTAGTTATTATAAAGTGTTACCCTATTTTCTTTTTAATTTTAATTTTATAAATACAAACAAACAGAGCAAGGCCAGAGAGTAATTAAAAACCAAAAAGAAAAAAGAGAAGCCCAAATAATAAACTAGAAAATAAAATATAAATCAAGGTATATGCCAATTAATTAGTCCTGTTGTCTGATAAATTTGTCCATATTTAAGTTCAAGGTGTAGGTTAATTCCATTTTGTCCAGTTATTTCTTATTTTTTCCTTTTCGCTCTAGGAAAGAGTACACTCCACAGGTATCCATCAACCATCTCCATCGCTGGAGCTTCACATCCGACGTTTTTTTAGTTTTAAAGTCAAATGGATCTAAATATTTTCTATCGAGAAGCCTTGAGTCGTCACATTTCAACCTTGATTTGTTTAAAAAGTCTCAGTGTACAATAGAAATACTGGTCTCACTGTTGTCTGTGTTTGTCTCAGGCGTGTGATGTTGTGACGTTTGTGTCTGTGCAGTTCCCACACAGGAGGACATGTCCAGTCTGACCCCGGACTCCTCTCCAGAGTGAGTACAGCGTCTTAAAGGCTGTCTGTCATATTCATTTCAAGCTTGATGTCGGTAAATTTGAAGCGGTGATGTCATTCCCCAGTTTGAGTCATGTACCAGATCTGTGTCAGTCGTGCTCGTCTGTTCGCCTGACTCACCAGAAAAGAGTTAAACGAGACATTTTATGCACATTTCTAGGGCTGTGGTCGACCGAAGACGCTCTTGGTCGACAAAGACGTGCTCTGCCGATCGATTAGTCCAGGGGTTCCCAAACGTTTCTGGCCGTGAAACCGACTCAGGACCCTCAAAGCCAAATGAAAATGTCACTAGCAATAATTTAAAGTGTCAAAGCGTGTTAAATCAGGTTTAATATTGGTTATTTGAATAGTTTATTGTCTTGTTGGACCCTATTTCACTAAAAGATACTGTTTTAATTAAAAAATAGAGCAAATACAGTGTCAAATTAACTAAAATGAGATCTTGATATCATCTCGCGACCCCCAGCTCACCCCTTGCATCCCCCACTTTGGGAACCACTGGATTAGTCGACTGAAAAGGGGGCGTGGCTTTTCTACGATCTGATTTCTGACAGCAAAAGATATATATTTACACAGAAAAGTCATAAAAATTGTGTATTTAGATGTAAAAAGGCAGATTATAATGTCACGTACATTTTTTTCTGCTGTTGTCCATATAAATCTTCATAATAATAACAAATAGTCTACAATTTTAGTTGACTGAGACTCCATTGACTGATTAATAACTATAATGACTAAGTGACTATTTATACAAACTTTTATGCAGAAAACTACTGGTAAAGTGTGTATCTATCAGTAAAAAAAGGATGATTTTAATTCACTACATGTCTCTTTTCTGCTGTTGTGAATAAATCTCCTAAAAATAATTACTCGACGAATAAAAATGTTGGTCGATCAAGATACTATCAACCGATTAATCGATATTAAAGATTAACAGCCCTACAAATTTAAATTTTAATGAGCTTTAACTTTGTCACACTAGTGTTTCCACATCGTTTACTTCAAGTTGTATTTTGACTGATTCACACAAGCTCTGTGCTCAGAAAAGTCCTGCTTTTCACCTTCTTAAAATGTACATGTCGGTGTAAACCCTCATTTGTCCTGGAGTCATTCGTCATATTGGTGGAAGAAGTACTCCATTTTGAAAGTAAAAGTACAGATTCATTTGAAAAAAACAAATTACCCCAGGAAAGTACAATTTACAAAACAAAAAATATTTTAAAGTTACAGCTTTAAATGCAGTGAGTTTTGAATTGTATTGATGATCAGGATCAATTTCTTCATTTTTAGGCACTTTTTGTGTATATTTTTGTCAGGAAAAATGTCACACAGACAATTGAACCTTGACAGTCTGAGAGAACAACCTTCTACTGACTGAGAATTAAACAGATAGGCAGACACTGGCCTTAGGCTTTTTTACGTGCACGGGGAGAGTGAGTGGCGCTTCCATTAGCTCGTCCCACCAGCAGAAGTGACACTCGGTTCAACTCTCTGCAGTGGCGCTTTCATCGGCTCGTCCCACCAGCAGAAGTGACACTCTGTTCAACTCTCTGCAACCTCTTCCAACTTGCCTCTCACTTCCCCTGCCTTTTATTTAGTTCAGTCAGATGAGCATATTGACATTTACACCCACGCTGCCCCCTCGACCTCGCAGGATGGGGAGTAAGGGTCTTTCTGTACTTTACAGATAAGATAATACAAAAAAAAACAACACCATATAAGGTTGAAAACAACATCGTTGCATTGAGCATCTAGTTCTGTATTCTGGTAGTCAGCATTTGACACGTAAGCATATTCTTGCAAATGTATTATTATTACCAGAAATGTGCCATTTTGACAAGCCTTTAATAAGAATTCTTCCACAATTTTTGTTATTTTTTTAAATCTAGCACTTGAACTCAAAACCTTTACAGGCAGATTCCACGTCATGCAGGGCTGCAACCTCCCGAGGAGCTAGAAGTGAGCGTGGACGGATCTACGAGAAAGCGCGATAAGAAAGTGAAACAAAACAAATGCAGATTGATTGAAAGTTTGTCGTCAGTGCAAATACATCACTTCCTATTTCAGAATCGGTTTATTGCCGTTGTCAGTGATCAAAATTCACAAAGATAGGAACTTTCTTCGGCGTAAGGTGCAACATAAAACAATGAATAAAATATTAGCAAAATATATAAAAGAGGCATGCATAAGATTAAGAATTTAGATGTTTTTGGTGATATTGATGGCGAACAATACTTTCCTACTGGGTAACAAAAAGTTTATTACAGCTTTATGTCTTTATGTTACTGTCTTTATTCAGAAAAAGCAGCCCAGGTAAACTGCTTTTACTTTTGAAACTCAGATGAAGTTGAAGTTTTTCCTGATTGGTGCATCTGAACTGCGGGGGTTGATCCGGTCGGACTCTGGCGTAGAAGAAAACAGACTTTATTCGTAATTTTTCGCGGCCTTCGTTCGTTCCAGCGACTGCGTTAAGTCCCGGAGACGCATGATATGGAATCTGTCTGTGTGAAGGTGCTAAAAATAACCTCTCAAGCCATTAAAAATACTTTCTACTTTTCATTCCTGCTCTCAAATGTAGTGAAGTAAAAAGAAAAAGCATCCACTGTACAAATGACTTACTTAAAGTACTTTTACTTTTCAACTCTGATCCGTTGTATAAAACTTCTAAGACTAATAGCTTTTCATTCCAAAACGTTCAATGGCAAAAGAAAAGAAACAAAAAGAAAACCTCTTTTAAGTCTTTTAAGTGCATAACGTTGTAAAGCGCTCACATTTCCGCCGTGCGATCTGAGTATAACCTCCCGTGTGTTTTGTGCAGGTTGGCAAAGAAGTCGTGGTTCGGTAACTTCATAAACCTGGAGAAGGAGGAGCAGATCTTTGTGGTGATCAAGGACAAGCCGCTGAGCTCCATCAAGGCCGACATCGTGCACGCTTTTCTATCGGTAACGTTTGAACCCCCAACGCTGAACATGTCAGGGGCGGACTTAACATTAGGCAACATGACACAAATGCCTCGGGGCCCCAACCTGAAGGGGGCCCGAATAAGAAGCACTTCCTGATTATCACAGACACAAAGCTCTGAAACAGTTCTCTCAATGTCACAGTAAAGTAGTGCACTGTACTTTTAAACATGAAAAAGACCAACAAAATAATCTGGGATGGTTTAGAAATAGCATAAAAAAAATAAAATGTAACATTATAAAATTACAAATGAAAACGTCAGCTGAAATGTGTGTTAAAATGCACCAACAAACAGGAAATATGGTTTGATTTCTTAAATATTTTTCTGGGGAAGGACCCCCCAACCCCCTGTTTAAAGCCGTTTAGAACATGTAGCTATTCACCTTATTCTGCCCCGCCCACTTTTACTTCTTTTTGCCACAGATACGCACTTCTGTTTGACGAGAACTCCGTTAAAGCTAATGACGAACGAGGGAAAAGTCTGACGCTAAAATGTTACATAAAGTAGATTGATTTGTGTAAAATGTTTAATGAACACGAGCAACAAGTCAACAACGCAACGATTTCCTGGAGTCTGAGAACAGCTTTTTAGTCCATGTAGAACTTAATAGGTGACTGAATAGGAAAAAATCTTAATTTTAAAGCATAAAAGCAACAAAAACACAACTAAAATCAACAAAAACATGACTATAAATGACAAAAAACTAGACAAGGTGGCGTTATTAGGGATTATTTATTGTCAGTTCCTAACTATTGTATAATTTATATGGATTTTGTTTACAGTCTGGTTGCAATATTTGAGATACTTCAAACTTCTCCTGTAGTTTACACACTGAAATGTAAGAAAAAATTTATCATTATTATAAGTTTTTCATCATGTAATGTTTTCAGAGAGAAATAAGGAATCTTATTTGTAAAAACTGCCAAAATGTCACATATTTGGGACATTTCAGACAGAACCAGGTTTAAATTACTTGGTTTATTTTGTATGCATATTAGTTATAAAACAGGTATTTATCTTTAGTTTTTGAGTAAACTAGATCTGACTGAAAATTAACCTAAAATTTCAAATTTCGACTCATTTTGTAGACATAAAACTTTAATAAACCATAGAAATATACAAATCCTTGTGTCCATTCTGTCAAAATCTTGTTGAGCCCCAGATTGTACAGTTTGGTGTTTGTAGGAGCTACTTTATCCACACGCCGCTCGGGCCTGTTTTTCCTCAAACGTGTGACTAAAATGAGCCTCATTTCAAACTGAAGCTGTTTCCTTTGGACACAAACTATTGTCTGACTCTTTGTGAAGCTCAGACTCTGTGGTTTTGTGTCTGATTTACTCTGATTCCACTGAAACAAACTCTGCAAAGAGGAACATCAGACTTTAAAGTCCAACTACATTTTCTTTGTTAACTATGAAGAAGTGAAGCTGTGTCTGTCTTGTCTGATTGACACTTTTGGCTTTTGTTGGTTTTGACAATTCCTCTTTCAAAGCTGAAGCTAATTTAACAAAAAAGGTGTCTTAGGGACTTGTAATAAAGTAAAAAAGTCCAGTTGGAATCCATATAAAAGTCCTATTACATTTTTTTTTTTAATTTTAGTGTAATTATTAAATTTGTGCTTTTTGAGTACAAACTGACTCGAATTCATCCAGAATGTTTGATTTGACTGAAGATAAGTGGGTTACAGCTTTCTTTTAATATTTAACACGTCCAGCAGCTGAGAGTTTCCTTTTATCAGATGTGGATGAAAAGGAACCAATTAATTACAAATCTAGCAGCTGCTTGATCTTTATGTTTCTGTGGGAGAAAAATGCATTTTAAGAAAGTGTCCTTTGAAGTTACAATGTTGATTAAGTAAAAGAATAAAACATCTTTAGGAGCAGGACAAGTTTGTTGTTTCCACATGAAAGACGATATGTTGAGAGAACAAACTGCCATAAAACAAAACATTGTAAAAGAGTTTAGTCTGTAGTGTCTGGCTTTAACCGTCCTATTTCTTTTCATGTGAGTTGCATAAAACACAAAGCATCATGGTCTACGTAGTCTTTGTTGCAGCGTTTGGTCTGACGCTTGTGTCTCTGCAGATCCCCAGCCTGAGCCACAGCGTGATCTCTCAGACCAGCTTCAGGGCCGAGTACAAGTCGGCGGCTGGACCCACCGTGTTCCAGAAACCCGTCAAGTTTCAGGTGGACATCACGTACAGCGAGAGCTCAGGGGCCACCAAAGAGAACGGCATCTACTCCGTCACCTTCACGCTCCTGTCAGGTGAGGACAGGGACGGGGACTGGGACAGGGGCTGGGACGAGGACAGGGACGAGGACTGGGACGAGGACTGGGACGAGGACTGGGACAGGGAGGAGGACTGAGAGAAGGACAGAGATGAAGATGAGGACAGGGACGAGGACAAAACGAGGACTGGGACGAGGACAGGGACGAGGACTGGGAAGAGGACTGGGACAGGGATGAGGATAGGGACGAGGACAAAACGAGGACTGGGACGAGGACAGGGACGAGGACTGGGACGAGGACTGGGACGAGGACTGGGACGAGGACAGAGATGAGGATGAGGACAGGAACGAGGACTGGGACAGGGATGAGGACTGGGACGAGGATGAAATGAGGACTGGGACGAGGACAGGGACGAGGACTGGACAAGAACGGGAACAAGGACAAGATGAAGACTGGGACGAGGACAGAGACGAGGACTAAAATGAGGACAAGGACAGAGACAAGGACTGGGACGAGGACAGGGAGAAGGACAGAGATGAGGATGAGGACAGGGACGAGGACTGGGACAGGGATGAGGACTGGGACGAGGATGAAATGAGGACTGGGTCGAGGACAGGAACGAGGACTGGACAAGAACGGGGACAAGGACAAGATGAAGACTGGGACGAGGACAGGGACGAGGACTGGGAAGAGGACTGGGACGAGGACAGGGAGAAGGATGGAGACGAGGATGAGGACAGGGACGAGGAATGGGACAGGGATGAGGACTGGGACGAGGATGAAATGAGGACTGGGTCGAGGACAGGAACGAGGACTGGACAAGAACGGGGACAAGGACAAGATGAAGACTGGGACGAGGACTGGACAAGGACGAGGACAGGGACAAGGACAAGATGAAGACTGGGACGAGGACTGGACAAGGACAAGGGCGGGGACAAGGACAAGATGAGGACTGGGACGAGGACAGAGACGAGGACTAAAATGAGGACAAGGACAGAGACAAGGACTGGGAGAAGGACAGAGACGAGGACTATTACAGACAGTCGTTTCTGAGCCGTGATCATAGACCATATAATAATCACTGGACAGCTGGAATGTGACGTCACTAATAGCGTTTGGCTCAAGCTAAATGCTAACCAAGCTAGCAGTTATAGCGGCTAAAGTGGAGCCAGACTCCCTATTTGGAGATCGTGCCGTATCGTGGCAACCACACGGACCAATCAGGAGCGAGGTTGCTAACTGTTTCTGCTCCTCGGCCGCGAGCGAAACCAGCCCCTGGAAAAGGAAGCACCTGATTGGTCAGTTATTATTGTAATAACTTGATTTATGAACAACCAACGAGAAAAAAACACTAGGATCATGTAGAGTGTCAAATGGACAATTTAGCTCCAGTGAGTTTGACAGAGGCAGTTACAGAGTGAAGGCACCAGTGTCACAACAGAAAGTGAATGGCAGCTTGATGTAGCTGAACAGCCTCCATAACCTCTGTCCTATTTGGAACCAACCGTCCACTGTTTTCATGGTCTGTGGTCGTGGTGCAATATTGAGTGGAAGAAAGGACTATGTGGGCGGGGCTAACAGTTCAAACAAAAACATGTTCCTGTCTCACCGTTCAAAATCAGATACAGGCCCCTTTAATAGAGAAGACTGTGCGTAAAATCCCTTTGTAATTCACAGAACTGATCTGAAAAGGCCAATCCACCTGGAGCCCGAGGTCCAAGTACGACTGGTGTGAGGCCCATCGATTGGTCATTCCTGAGCTCACATAAAGACAGAACTATGTGAAACAAATTAACTGTATTGACCTTATTCTGCCCCGCCCACTTTTGCAGTTTTTTGCACTTTTGTTGTAAACGCACTTCCGTTTGACGAGAACTCCGTTAAAGCTAATGACGAACGAGGGAAAAGTCTCACCGCTAAAATGTTACATAAAGTAGATTGATTTGTGTAAAATGTTTAATGAACACGAGCAACAACAAGTCACAACGCAACGATTTCCTGGAGTCTGAAAACGTCTTTTTAGTCCATGTAGAACTTATTTTCTGTTGAGCTCGTCTGCTCTGTGTAAACTGCAACGGAAACAAGACGACGGCGCGTACGGCAACTTCAGGAATAAAGTGAATAAACTGTCAACATGTTACGAGGAGCTCAGCGGCTGCAATCAGGTTGGACTTGCCCCAGACAAACAGATCAAACAGTCCCCCAGATCCCGGTTTACGTCAGCGCTGCTCGTCTCACAGTCTGGGGACTCTCTGCAGTACAAGTGTGCGTCACAGTGTGGTTCGCAGCAGGTCTCACACACGCTGCTTCACTCCGCGGTGGAAGTGTGTGTCGCGGCGTCGCTTCACTCTGCAGTGTCGCAGCAGGGACAGACTGAGCCGCCGAGTGTGGGCCAAACTGTGAACGAACACCGCCAAGTTTCACTGAGAGGAGAGAGACGGAGAGAGTTTCTGTTTCTGCTCGGGAATGATCCTGAAGGGAGACGCCACATCACATGCAGAGTCTGATTTGGCTAAGTTTTGGACATATTAAACGGAAATGAGGTCCAGGTCCAAAACAGTCTGGAAAAAGCTTGATACCTCTATTGTCACGTGCATTGATAAAAGTTCGTCGATGTAATCCCTCATTCGTCCAGGCGTGTTCCATCGTAGAAAAGGTTGGAAGATCGAGACGTTTCGACTTCTATCTTCTATCTTCTTCTAACTTCATTGACAATGACTTCTGGATGGAAGTTGAAACATCTCGATCTTCAAACAGACAACCCCTGAAACCTTTTCTACGATTGATAAGTTCCTATTTAGATCAACACTAGGTCTGGGCGATACAGTGATAAAAATCGAATCGTGAGCTGGTCCCTGCTGTGACAATCTGCTATTTTTGTGAAATCGTCGTATCATGATTGACTGTTTGTGTCTTTAATGCAGCTGTCTGTTCAAACACACTTTTTCTCCTGTTGTTTAGCCTCTGAAGCCTCTGAGCAGACGACTTTATTTACCTCTTAAAGGCCAGAGCTGCACAATTAAACAAAATCCACACAAAATCACAATTTTAATGAATGCAATTAGCAAATCACAAAGGCTGCAATAATTTCTCTCCACAAACAACAAAAAAGTGTCTTGCTTTGATTTGAATAAAAACGGCTAACACTGTAGTTTGGATTTGTACAAACATGCGACAAAAGCGCATCCAAAAGTGATAAAAATCAGTCAAAAAGTGACAAAAACGTGCCAACAAACAACAAACACAACTCAATGCACCAAAATTGTGACTAAAAGCAACAAAAACACGACTAAAAGTGTCAAAATTGTCTTTAACCAGTTGCTATCCTGGAGTCCCACCGGCCGGACACTAGATTTTTAAATTAATTTGTTCCTTTTTATCCACATCTGATAAAAGGAAACTCTCAGCTGCTGGACGTGTTCAATATGAAAACAAATCTGTGACCCACTTATTTACATCAAATCAAACATTCTGGGATGAATCAGAGTCAGTTTTTATTCCAAAAGCACACATTTAAAAATTACACTAAAATTCTAAAAAAAATTTAATAGGACTTTTATATGAAGTCCCTAACACCAATTTCAAGTAAAATTAGCTTCAGCTTTGAAAGAGAAATTGTCAAAACCAACAAAAGCCAAAAATCAATCAGGCAAAATCTAAAGACAGCTTCACTTCTTCATAGATTTCACAAAGAAAATTTAGGCGGACTTTAGAGTGTGAATTTGAACAGAATTGTATTATTAAAAAGCACAAATGTGATCTTAATCGCACTGATCACAGTTAATCGCACAAAAATCACAGTTAGATATTTTCCCAAATGGTGCAGCTCTATTAAAGACAACAGAGAAACACAAAATGAACATGAATCGTGATAAAATCATGATCTGGCCCCAAGAAAACCATGATATAAAATTTTTTGCCATATCGCCCAGCCCTAATTAAATTCTAAAATCATTCAAGAAGGTTCGTCTTTGTCCTGTGGGTGACTTTATGCAGTGGGTTTGGTCTTGAGTCTGTCTCTGTCTCAGGTCCCAGTCGGAGGTTCAAGCGCGTCGTGGAGACCATCCAGGCCCAGCTCCTGAGCGACCAGTCCGGGACCAGTCCTCAGATCTCGGGTAAGTCCTGATGCCAAGCCCCTCAGACCTCCAGCTCCACCGCCTTCCCCTCGTGTCCGAACCACGGCCCCAGACACCAAACACAAGTGGAAGGCCTAATAAAAAGAAGTGAATATAAAAAATGACAAAGATAATGATATTGAGGTGTTCTAAATGCACTGTGCTCCCTCTTTTCTTCACGTTTGCTGCTCTTTTGAGGCGCATGTGCTCGTTGCTCGTCCACTCGTGTTTGGGTCGCCCCTCTGCAGCTCTGGCCCGGCCCCTGTGCTCGTCCACTGGTGTTTGGGTCGCCCCTCTGCAGCTCTAGCACGACTTCACCTCAGATTAACGACTGCACGGGACGGGACAGGACGGGACCGACTGCAGAACAGAACAGCAGCAGGACTTTTGTTCCACCGTGAAACAAATGAGTCAGCAGCTGCAGGACGGAACTGCCCCAGGACAGAGAGAGGGAAGGAGAGAGAGGGGGGGAGGGAGAAGGAGATAAAGAGAGGGAGGGAGGGTGAGAAGGAGGGAGAGAGAGGGGGGAGAGGAAAAAGAGGGAGAGAAAGAATGAGAGAGAGAGGGGAAAGAAAAAAGAAAGAAAGAAGAGAGGGACAGAAAAGAAAGAGAGAGAGAGAAAGAAAGAGAGGAAAGAAAGAGGGAGAGAAAAGAAGAGAGAGGAGGGAGAAGTCCCCTTGATCTCAGCTTTCATCTTTTTGTGTTTATAGATTTGATAACAGCGCCCTCTGGAGGTCATTTAGAGTAAATGCAGCACATAGTTCTGATGTCAGTCACTCACTGAAAATGAACATTTTGAAGTTACTGCAAAAGAAAAGAAAAACCAATCGATTAAGCGTCACTAATCGATTATTCAAATAATGGTCGCCTAATTTAGTGACCAAATAATCTGGTCTGTAATCGGCTCCAAAAGAGGTTTTAAAGCCCAGCTTGAGAAGCTATTATATGAAAATTTATACATTTAGTGTTATTGGTGAAAAGCCTTTTTGGTTTGTAAATATCATTCATCAGGATGTCCTCAAGGGCATCACTTTAGCTTCATCTGGGTCTAATTTAGTAAAAATCTAATTTTTCAAAAATCACTAGACTGATTGATTAGTGAATAATCGTTAGTTGCAGCTGACCTTTGCTCATTTTTCTGGAGAAACATTTACTCAAACATTTGATGAAGCTGAGTGCAGTGTACAGTTTAACTCCAGACAGGGCTTTTAAGGTTTTAAAATGTAACCTAATTATAATCAAAGTTATATTTCCTCTCACCATGTCACGAGTGACAGTTATAGTACGGCTCAGACAGCAGAGGGTAGTGAGGCTCATGGTGCAGACGGGGCTCCGGTGCAGACGGGGCTCCGGTGCAGACGGTGGTGCAGAGGGGGCTCCGGTGCAGAGGGGGCTCCGGTGCAGAGGGGGCTCCGGTGCAGAGGGGGCTCCGGTGCAGAGGGGGCTCCGGTGCAGAGGGGGCTCCGGTGCAGACGGGGCTCCGGTGCAGACGGGGCTCTGGACTCGTGACTTGGACTGAGTCAGACTTGAGTCACTCTTTGACTTAGACTTGGGACTTACTGGACTTGAAGGGCAGTGACTCAGGACTTGGACTTGGATCAGGCGTCCACTTGGACTTGGACGACCTGATGCTTCTCTTAAAAATATTAAAGAGCGTTGTCAACCCTCTTCTTCACGATGAGTAGATGACACTGTCAGTGGATGAAGTACTCCATTTTGTTAATCAAGGAAAAACACAGATAGAGCAGCCAAAAATACTGAAGTGCTGTACTTAAGTATTACTTTTAGGTCTCTGTATTTTAATCGGTAGAAAATGAATGAATGAAAGAATCTTGTTGAGTCCAGAATGTACAGTTTGGTGTAGGATCTACTTTAAGGCTGATCTTTATGTCTCGAGGGACAAAAATGCATTTTAAGAAAACGTCCTTTGAAGTTACAATGTCCCAGAGAAATCTATGGATGAAGTGGATTAAATGGAAGAATAAAACATCTTTAGGAGCAGATTGGACAAGTTTGTTCTTTCCACATGAAAGTCGATGTGTGACAGAACAAAATTGAAAAAAGAGAGTTTTGCCTGCAGTGTCTCGCCTTAATTAGAACTGACCTTTGCTGACCAAACTTAAACTAAATTCTTTACCAAAATTATGACATTTAATACAATCATAATCTGCATGAAATACTTTTACTTTTGACACCTAAAGTACATTTTCAAACAGGTACTTCCAAACGCTCACTTAAGTCGATTTTTACTGTGATACTTTTACTTTTACTTGAGTCATTTTTGCACACGGATCTGTACTTTTACTTAAGCAAAACTTTAAACTTTAACTTTAAACTTTACTTTAAACAAAACGGAGTACTTCTTCCACCTCTGCTCGGTCCACACCCACAGCCCCACCGCACGCCCCCGTCCTGCTCCAGGCTGTCCCTCCGCTCTCTGCTGCCCCTCCTGGCCTGTGTCCCTCCGCTCTCTGCTGCCCCCCCCCTGGCCTGTGTCCCTCTGCTCTCTGCTGCCCCCCCTGGCCTGTGTCCCTCCGCTCTCTGCTGCCCCCCCTGGCCCGTGTCCCTCCGCTCTCTGCTGCCCCCCCTGGCCCGTGTCCCTCCGCTCTCTGCTGCCCCCCCTGGCCCGTGTCCCTCCACTCTCTGCTGCCCCCCCCCTGGCCCGTGTCCCTCCACTCTCTGCTGCCCCCCCCGGCCCGTGTCCCTCCGCTCTCTGCTGCCCCCCCTGGCCTGTGTCTCTTTTCTTTCTGCTGCCCCCCCTGGCCCGTGTCCCTCCGCTCTCTGCTGCCCCCCCTGTCCTGCTCCAGGCCGTCCCTCCGCTCTCTGCTGCCCCCTGGTCTGTGTCCCTCCGCTCTCTGCTGCCCCCCCTGGCCTGTGTCCCTCCGCTCTCTGCTGTCCCCCCTGGCCTGTGTCCCTTTTCTCTCTGCTGCCCCCCCCTGGCCCGTGTCCCTCCACTCTCTGCTGCCCCCCCCCGACCCGTGTCCCTCCGCTCTCTGCTGCCCCCCCCGTTGGCCTGTGTCCCTCCGCTCTCTGCTGCCCCCCCTGTCCTGCTCCAGGCTGTCCCTCCGCTCTCTGCTGCCCCCTCTGGCCTGTGTCCCTTTTCTCTCTGCTGCCCCCCCTGGCCCGTGTCCCTCCGCTCTCTGCTGCCCCCCCCCCCGGCCCGTGTCCCTCCGCTCTCTGCTGCCCCCTCTGGTCTGTGTCCCTCCACTCTCTGCTGTCCCCCCTGTCCCGTGTCCCTCCGCTCTCTGCTGCCCCCCCCGTTGGCCTGTGTCCCTCCGCTCTCTGCTGCCCCCTCTGGTCTGTGTCCCTCCACTCTCTGCTGCCCCCCCCCGGCCCGTGTCCCTCCGCTCTCTGCTGCCCCCCCTGGCCTGTGTCTCTTTTCTCTCTGCTGCCCCCCCTGGCCCGTGTCCCTCCGCTCTCTGCGTCCCCCCCGGGCCTGTGTCTCTTTTCTCTCTGCTGCCCCCACTGGCCCGTGTCCCTCCGCTCTCTGCTGCCCCCTCTCGCCCGTGTCCCTCCGCTCTCTGCTGCCCCCCCTGTCCTGCTCCAGGCCGTCCCTCCGCTCTCTGCTGCCCCCCCTGGCCTGTGTCCCTCCGCTCTCTGCTGCCCCTCCTGGCCCGTGTCCCGCTGCTCTCTGCTGCCCCCCCCTGGCCTGTGTCCCTCCGCTCTCTGCTGCCCCCCCTGGCCCGTGTCCCTCCGCTCTCTGCTGCCCCCCCTGGCCCGTGTCCCTCCGCTCTCTGCTGCCCCCCCCTGGCCCGTGTCCCTCCGCTCTCTGCTGCCCCCCCTGGCCCGTGTCCCTCTGCTCTCTGCTGCCCCCCTCTGGCCTGCACGTTCACTGCGCTGCCCCGTGCGCTGGGCCGGTGCCAGCTCTGGTCCCGTGCCAGCCGCTGAGTGCCGGCGCGCTCGGGTTGCCAGGTTGAGAAGTGCATGATTGACTGCGATGGGTTTCCGCACGAGGACAAAGTGCATGTTGTAATGTCGCCGAGAGCGCGCGCTGACGACCAGCTCTTCACCAATAAACACGATTAGCTGCAGGCGCCTGGTTTTACAGGACGTTACACGGAGCGGAGCCTCGAGAGCCAAGAATCACGAGGAGTGCTGCTCGTAATTCAGATCTGGCAGGTTTTCAGGGCAGAGGCGTCGTGAGGACACGCTGTACGTTTGTCACTGTCCACGGTTTCTCTTCTCCAACATTTACTCAAAGAACTTCAAAAGGCGGTGTCCTCTGCACGAGTTTTCCGTCTGCAACGACAACTTTAACCTCGTTGGACATCGTAGTGCAGTCTGTTGTTTACATTTACTCATCACAAACAGAACAGAATTATGAATGAATGAAAACCTCACGTTTCTGAAAAAAAAAAAAAAAGAGTTAATTCATAGCTTCAAATGATGGGTCGTACGACAAAGTTTAAACATCCGATCAAAGTCGAGCTGCGATGTATAATCAAAGCATCAGATATTTTTAATTTTGGTCGTAGTGAGTCTCTCACTGCGTCAAACATGTGACCACTATAAATACAAACATGTGACCACTATAAATACAAACATGTGACTACTGTAAACACAAACTTGTGATCAAAGTAAATGCAAACATGTGAGTGACAGCAAACACAAACATGTGACCAACCATAAACATCAAACATGTGACCGACAGTAAATGGAAACGTAAGGTACCATAAACACAAACATGACTAACTTTAAACACAAACATGTGACCAAACGTAAACACAAACATGTGAGCAACTGTAAACACAAACATGTGACCAACTGTAAACACAAACATGTGACCAGAAGTAAACACAAACATGACTAACTTTAAATGGAAACATGTGACCAACTGTAAACACAAACATGTGACCAAACGTAAACACAAACATGTGACCAACTGTAAACACAAACATGTGACCAACTGTAAACACAAACATGTGACCAGAAGTAAACACAAACATGACTAACTTTAAATGGAAACATGTGACCAACTGTAAACACAAACATGTGACCAAACGTAAACACAAACATGTGACCAAACGTAAACACAAACATGACTAACTTTAAACTCAAACATGTGACCAAACGTAAACACAAACATGTGACCAACTGTAAACACAAAACATGTGACCAAACGTAAACACAAACATGACTAACTTTAAACGCAAACATGTGACCAACTGTAAACACAAACATGTGACCATACATAAGCATCAAACATGTGACCGACAGTAAGTGGAAACATGTGACCAGCCATAAATGGAAACATGTGACCCACAATAAAGACACACGTGACCAACCGTAAACACAAACATGTGACCAAACGTAAATGGAAACATGTGGCCAACCGTAAATGGAAACATGTGATCAACCGTAAATGGAAACATGTGACCAGCAGTAAACATAAACATGTGACCAAACATAAACATCAAACATGTGACTGACAGTAAGTGGAAACAATTGACCGGCAGTAAATGGAAACGTGATAAACCATAAACACTAACTTTAAACACAAACATGTGACCAGCCATAAATGGAAACATGTGACCCACAATAAAGACACACGTGACCAACCGTAAACACAAACATGTGACCAACCGTAAATGGAAACATGTGACCAGCAGTAAATGGAAACATGTGACCAGCAGTAAATGCAAACATGTGACCAGCAGTAAATACATACATGTGACCAACAGTAAATACATACATGTGACCAACCGTAAATGGAAACATGTGACCAGAATTAAAGGGAAACATGTGACCGACAGTAAATGCAAACATGTGACCGACAGTAAATGCAAACATGTGACCGACAGTAAATGCAAACATGTGACCGACCGTAAATGCAAACATGTGACCAGCAGTAAATGCAAACATGTGACCAGCAGTAAATGCAAACATGTGACCAGCAGTAAATGCAAACATGTGACCAGCAGTAAATGCAAACATGTGACCAACCGTAAACACAAACATGTAACCAAACGTAAATGGAAACATGTGACCAGCAGTAAATGGAAACATGTGACCAGCAGTAAATGGAAACATGTGACCAGCAGTAAATGCAAACATGTGACTAACCGTAAACATAAACGTGACCATTTCGATGACCTGCCCCTGTGTGTTTGTTCTGCTGCTTCTTCACACTTCACTGTCGTTCGTTAAATCCACTTCTTCAAAACCGTCGCCTCATCAGACCCACTTTTTACAAACGAAAAAGTTTCTGAGATTCTGAACCGTTCTGGGCAAAGACGCGCCGTGTAACTTTGACCCGGGTCTCAGAACGACCTGAACACCGTGCGGGTTGAGTCCGCGGTTAGAGTCCCGCCTGAGCTCTGTAAGTGACGCCTGTGCTGCTCTCCTCAGACGAGCCCCAGCGCCCTGCTCCGGGTAAAACCTCCAGACGGGGTAAGGCCCAAAGTCCTCCAGTCCAGACCCCCGAAAGTCCAGCCCCGCATCCCCGAACCACCTCAGATACTCCCCCTTAACGAAGTACTCAGGAGCGACTGAAGTACTGACACTCCGCCTCGACTAACTCCTCCCACAAACATGAAAGAATGAAAACAAACATGTTCATTTCAGTCGCTCAGAGGCAGATGACGCAGGATAGACTTAATCAACGACAACAAAACTCACAAAGGTTTATCTGTGTCGACTGGACAAAGTTTTTAGAGTGAATACATTTTGCCACTCATCCAAATCGCTTACTTTAGTAGCCTGTAACAGTAGTACTCTGCAAAAAAGCAATTTCTTTTCATTCGTTCATGTAGAAATTTCAAAAAATCGATATCTAGATGAGTTAAAATGCCTTAATTTCAGAGATTTTGACAGATTAAGATTAGTTAAGATTATTTTTGCGGATGGAACTAGATTATTTTTCTTGTTTCAACCAGTTTCTGACTTGTTCCAATACTTTCTTACTTCAAATTATCTGCCATTGGGGTAAGATAATTCTACTCACCCCACTGGCAAATGACTTTTCTTATTATACGTTAAATAAACGCATGATCAGTCAGAAATATTCTGCATCACATCAACAATTATAGCTCATCAAGTCAAAACTACTCAAATCAAGATAAAAATTATAGATTCAAGCCATTTTAAGCGAGGCTAGATTTACTTTTTTGCTGTGTAATGAGGTTTTTTTTTACTTTATCGCTTGATTAAAGGTTGAAATATGGAGACTGACGGCTTCTAGATAGAGAAAATGTATGAATAAAGTGTATTATTAATGTAAGTCAGGATTACTTTATTCTTTTATGATATTTTGATTGTTAAAAAAGGTCTTTTCATTTGTGTTTTAGAGTCTGTATAGTCTGTGATTAGTTTAGTTCCCAACGCTTTTCTGACAAATAAATGGGTTTACTAGTCCAATATAGTCAATTATTACTATTATATTTTTATTTTATTCATATGTATGATCCAAGATACGCCTAAAGATGCTAAATGTACAACTAATGACACTTTTTTATTCAGATAAAAGTACAATTCATCTTCATTTAAAACCTGAAACCATTCAAAGTAGTGAGTCGACTCCTCACAGTTGTGTTAAAGTGCACATGGCAGGTTTTTTTGATTTCCTCGTTTTGACTTAATTCGGTGGAAGAAAGCCTACCGTGAACATAAATGACAGTTTTACACCGACTGAGAGCCGGTTTGTGAGGAAAAGTTGGAAAATATGTTGAAATTCACAGGAAGTAGAGCAGAATTCCAAAACACGACGACGTCACACCAGGGAGACTCACCGGGGACAATTTACAGCCGACAAACACGTTTCTCGATCCTTTAAACGTCAATCCAACAAAATAAAGTGGTTCTCGTATATTTTTAATTGTTAAATGATAACGTCTATGAGATTAGAGGAGTTTTAGCCCAGTGTAAGACATGGTTGCTAGGTAACAGTTGCAGAATTCCCTAGTGTGATGTCATCATTTACCGCCAGGAAGAAAACATTCAAACGTAAAAAAATTGCAGAACTTAGATAAAAATAGTTAATTCTTTGGAACAATCTCAAATATAATGATCTTCTGTGTGTTTTAGTCAAATGAGTGCTTCAACCTGTCATGGGCCCTTTAAGTGCTGTGATACTGATAAAACTGCAATAATATACTTTTTGATACAATAATGTCTTTTATGTTAAAACAAATGTGTTCATGTCTTAATTTATTTGTCAAACCGAGATGAAATCAAGGCAAATTTAGCCTGGAAATCATGAACAATAGACAAACAAACAACAGAAACGTACATTTCGTCTCTTCATTTGTCAAATGGAGAACCCTGGTGTCATTGCGATATATTTAATCTGTTGCATTATTGATTATTGTGTTCACCAACATTACAATATCAGTGTATTTACTCTAAAAACTTGATCCAGTTGACATAATTTAACCTCTGTTTGATATTCACAGAGTCATACTAGTGTCATTTTGCCCAATAATTGAATAAATAGTACATTCTTAGATGGATTAAATTGTCTGTGCAAAGTTTTAGGGAGAAAACGAGTGCATCCTTTTTGCATTTGAAGCGTTTGTCTTGGTAAAATGGACATGTTGTGAGAATGACCCTCTGCATGAAACCACAGAGTAACAGGAATGCCACGGTGAGTTCATGTAACGCACGCTGACGGAGTTTCACCTTTAACTCGAGTGTGAAATGTCGCATGCCTTTAACCCATTCACCTCAAACCCGAAGTCCACGAGTCGGAAACGAAACATGACGTTTGAAAGACTCGAAACTGGAACAAAAACATGAGACGCAGCATTAAAACAGAACGAGCTCCGTAACAGTTCAATTCTGAGGCTTTAATGTTACGTTTTTTGCTGCGTTCAAGGTGTCCACGGCACATATACGTTGAAAAATTGACAAAATATGAGTTGAAAACAGTGTTTCAAATGTTATGTTTGAACTCTAGCCTGAAATTAAAAACTCCGAGGCTCCAGAAACAAGGAGGACGGACAATGGGACAGCAGAGAATGGCCTCAGTCCACACTGCAGACTGTAGAGCAGGGGTGTCCAAACTTTTTCCATCGAGGGCCACATATTGAAATATAGACCAAGCGGAGGGCCACAAATCAATCGCGAAACGTTAAAAAAGCTGCATTTATCTGATGTTTTAAGCTCCACCACATCTACATTCAGTCTCAGTGCCTTAATATCAGGTCTGTGCTGCACCAAAATGTTAGTTATTTAGGTTGGAATTGTAGAAAATCTGAAATGTGCTGTAAATAGTACTTATCAGGACAATGTGGGCCAGTTCACCAGGAAGACTAAGGGCCAAGAAAAATTGGTCTGAGGGCCGCATTTGGCCCCCGGGCCTGAGTTTGGACATGCCTGGTTTAAAACGTCTCCAGATCTGCTGTTCCATGTGGTCAGCTCCTTGTTTCGCGCTGACCAGCCTCGTCCTCCTCACTCACGCCTCACATCACGCCTCCACGTCACTCCTCGGCGTCTCACCCTCTCCTCTCTCCCCCTCTCCCCCTCTCCTCCCTC
This sequence comes from Rhinogobius similis, assembly GCA_019453435.1. Taxonomy (NCBI): domain Eukaryota; kingdom Metazoa; phylum Chordata; class Actinopteri; order Gobiiformes; family Gobiidae; genus Rhinogobius; species Rhinogobius similis. The sequence continues at coordinate 35,939,084 of CM033619.1, read as the reverse complement.
CCTCCCTCCCTCCCTCTCTCTGTAGGCAGCCCGCTGAGCAACTTCTTCGACGTAATCAAGCAGCTCTTCACGGACGACAAGAACCTGTCCCCGGGCGGCCCCTGCTCCTCGCCCTGCTCGCCCGCCAAGCATGCCCCGCACAGCAGCAGCAGCGGCAGCGGCTGCGGGGGAGGAGGCGGAGGCACCCACAAGCCCTCGTCGCCTTGCTCCGCCCCCCAGGCCCCGCCCACTGACTCCAAACCCGGCAGCAAGGACAAAACAAAGGCGGCGTCCGGCGGCAGAACTCAAGAGCAAGCTTAAAGAGCGGAGCGGAGTCTGTAGGCCCTTCAAAAGTTTGTGAACAGAGACGCGCTGGATTCCAAAATGGAGGCGACTGGAGGCCAAAGTGAAGCGGGAGATGGTGGGATTTCGATGGTTTAACTTGGGTTGAGCTCAAAATGTTGCAAAATGGGAAAAAATCAAGGTGGTTTTGTTGAAAGAAAAGCGCTCGGATGCATTTGTGTGACATCAGAGCCTGCTTTAAACACTTTAACTATCATATTTTACATTATCTGGGCTGCGAGTAACAATTATTTTGATAATCGGATAATCTGGCAACTAGTCTTTTTGATTAATTGCTTAGTTGAAATCACAAAAGGCCTTTGAATATCAGATTTTTTACAAAATTTGACCAAGATGAAGCTTAACGATTATCTGATTAAGTTGATGTTTATTTCAATAATGAATTTGTCTTGATTAATAGCAGATTATGGTAGATGTTTAACTATTTTTTATTATATATTTTTCAATTTTTTCCCCCCAATTTTTAAAGCCAAGAACACAGAACACGAACAGAGTAAAGACAAAGCAAAACAATAAAAAACAAGTGGCCAAAACATTCAAAGATATAAATTACGGCAAATCAGTCCAAAAAAAAAAAACCATCCCCCTCAGTCCAGACATTTACCTTTTTTGATGAAGAATAAATAACCTTTTCTTGGGTTTAAATGGACAAATATTCACTGAAATGTTGACTTTTTCATTTTATCTACATGTCTTACTACAAATAACTCTTTTTATTACACTTTTGAGGCTTGAAAATAGTATTTTTTCCCATGCTTTGTCATAGAAAACCAAAGTAACAACAAACATTTCTGCCCTGGATATTCAAAATTGTTGTTTATTTTTTGCTAAAATTACTTAAAATCATTAGCGTTTAGATCTGACGTCGGTAAAAGATTGAAAATATGTCACAAAAGGCCTAAATTTGACCAAGATAAAGCTAAAGTGAACCAGTTAATGATCATTCGATTACTAAATTAATTGACGTTTATTTCAATAATCAATTTTTCTCGATTAATAGCAAATTATAGTAGACTTTTAACTATTTTTTATTTATTTTATTTTATTTTTTTCCTATTTTTAAAGCCCAAACTCCTAGAACACAGAACACAACCAGAGTAAAGACAAAACAACTTATTTTCTTTACATTTTTGAAGAATAAATGATGATTTCTTAGATTTAACTTGACAAATAATCACAGAAATGTTGACTTCACAATAGTTTTTCCATTTTATCTACATGTTTCACCACAAATTACATTCAAATACAAATTTGAGGCGTGAAAATAGTAGTTTCTTCCCATGCTTTATCATAGTAACAAACATTTCTACCCTGGATATTCAAAAAATAGTTGTTGTCTTTTGTTATAATGACTTAAAATCATCAGCGTTTAAATCTGACACAAGTTAATCATCGAAAACCTGTCATGTTCGCCTTCATTTTTCCTCCAGTCGCCTCACGTTGCAGAATTTTGAACATTTTCGAGCATTTTAAAGGGTCTATAGCGTTTGCATGAGTGCGGGACGGCTGCCGACTCACCCTTTAGTTCCAATACAAGAAGATAATCTACTTTTGCCTATTAACTTTTGTACAATATTTAGCGGGAATGGCTCCAAGCAGTATTTTACAATAAGTAGCCCATGTAGCTTTCTCCTATTTGTGTCTATGATGGCTTCGCCCGTCTGCGCTGCCAGGGATGGTCCGTACAGACTCTACGCAGCCCTGCACCCACGGGACCCTCCCACGCCCATCAGAAGCCCCGCCCCAGCCTGGTCCAGCCCCGGGGCCCCGCCCAAAGACTCCAGATGTCACAGACTTTGGCCTTAAGACAGTAATGTTTGTTGATCCATTTCGCTCCCGTCATTGTCGGAACACGTTTGAGCGCGGCGCCGCGGTCGGGGATTCGTCGTCGTCGCCGGAATTTCGGACGGAATATTTGACTTTTAAAAGATGGAAATGAGCCGGGATGGTTGAACTCGGTGGTGTTTTGGTAGAAGTGAAGGGCCGGTGCCTGGTTTTGAGCTCGTTTATGCTCCATTTTCGTCCGAGTTACCGTCACTGCGTTTATACTTTGATCGATTCTAATGTCGGGTCAGGTCTGTGTTCTTTTAAGGCGAGACGCTGCAGGTGAACAGGAAACCATCTTAAATTATAAGATAAGATATCAATCCTGTAGTTTACTCAAATAAATGTAAGAAAAATGTCACGTCTTCATGTTGAAATGAGGCATTTTATGTGTAAAAATGGCCAAAATTGCACATATTTGGAACATTTCAATCTGAAAAATGGACAGAAAATTTCTTTTGTACACATATTGGTTACAAAAAACTTTACTGAGAGGATTGTCAGTGTCTTTTCGTTTTTAAGTAAATTAGATTTGACTCAAAATTATCCTCAAAATTCAAATTTATTTCTTTTTTTTTTACCTAAAACTTTAATAAATCAGTTTTAGAATCAGATATCAACAAATCCTTCTGTACATTTTGTTAAAATCCCAGATTGTACAGTTTGGTGTAGGATCTACTTTAAGGCTGATCTTTATGTCTCGAGGGACAAAAATGCATTTTAAGAAATCGTCCTTTGAAGTGACAATGTCCCAGAGAAATCTATGGATGAAGTGGATTCAATGGAAGAATAAAACATCTTTAGGAGCAGATTGGACACGTTTGTTGTCCCACATGAAAGTCGATATGTTGAGAGAACAAACTGATCAAAAAAACTGAAAAAAAGAGAGTTTTGCCTGCAGTGTCTCGCCTTAAATAACCCCTTAAGAGCGCTCAAAGTCAGCTAGAAAATGGCTGATGCGAGAGTTTAAGGCTCAGAAGGACTGTCTGTTGAGTTTGATCAGTCCAAGTGATGAAGTTTAGGGACATTTAAGTAGGAAATGTGTTTTGGTAAAGGTTACAACAAATTGCAGAAGAAACAAACGCTTGTCTTGGCTCTTTTCCAACAAACGTGATCTGAAAACTACCACTGACTCCATGTTTGTTTTTCTTGCTCTTTTTCATGCATTTTGGTCAATTCTTTCAGTTTGAGCGCCCTCTGGTGGGGATTTACCAGAACACAACCTCGACATTAGCGACCGCCAAAAGTATAAATGCACAGATCTGTTCACGGACAAAAACGGAGCACAAAGGAGCCTTTCTCTCTCCCGTCTCTCACTCGGATGTTTAATCAACTGTCTAGGATGGTGCAGGAAGTTGTTTCCACGCGGTTCACATGCAACGGCGTCTCTGATTGGATGAAATCAACCGTCCATGCCAGCTGCTTTCAAAACACCTTAAAACGAGTAAACACGACGATTTTTTCCACACTTTTACGTCACACTTTACGGCGTAAAATGCGTTTTCCTGAACTAGAACGAACAAAAATCAGGTACAGGCCCTTTAAACAGTTTTATAACAAAAGCGGTGCTAAATCCGGTCTTAAACAGAGTCAGTTTCGCACAAACTTTGGTTCTTTTTAAAGATAATAAGTCACTAGCTTTGGTTCTTTTTCAAGTTAGTAAGTTACTATCCTATTGTCTGTGAAAAAGAGCCAGTTTGTGAATCTAAAAAGACGATTAAATGAACGTTTTTGGATTAGACTCTTCAATACTTCAACTGAAACTAAAGTAAGGTCGTACTTTATGAAACAACAACCTTCCTTTCCCAGACCTTGAGCCATATGTCGGTCTGAAGTTCATCGTAACGGGAGGATTTGCTCGTTGTGCATGTTTTAAGACGACGACGATAATAAGAAACGGGGAGAACACGCAAACTCCACACAGAAAAGCCCCGCACTGCTGTCCCGGGAGTCGAACCTGAGACGTTCTTGTGCCGCGAGACCATTAAAAACCCAATAACGACTGTAACATTACTGCTGATTTATGACGCCAGGAACTGCACGCCAAGCCAGACCACAAAATGATGCTGTATTTTTGATTTACTACTTTATTGTACGCGAAAAATCAAGTTATTCATAATCCAAACTATCAATCCTGTCCAATGTCTGATAAATAACAACTACGCCGAAGAAGTAAAAGCGCAGTTTCTTCAAAATAATGTTACTAAAGTAGAATTAGAAAGTAGTCGTCCAAGAAATGACTCAAGTAAAAGTAAAATGAAGTGTTTTGAGAAACTGCTGCTCAACTAAGAGTGACGTCTGATCTGATTTATAACGTGAAGTTATGTAACAGAATAAATCATAAAAACACAAATGATACACTGTAATTGCAATTATAAACTTAAATTGAACAGGATCGTCGTCGTTCTGACAGATTTTGCGGTGTGCGTGTCATTTAAATCAGTGTTTTTCAGCCTTTTTTGAGTTTAAAAGATACCACGGCACTAAAACGTGGCCCAATTACTAAGAAATATGGTTTGTGCAACTGTTAAATTTAGAAAAGTGATGGATTTGCATTCTTTTCTAGTGCAGAAATTGCTCAGGACTTACCAAAAAAGTAAATTATTTTCGCATTTGTGAATCTGTTTACTCAAATTGGACATTTTTTCAAGGTACACCTGGCAAAACTTTAAGGCAAAGTGGTTGAAAACAAGGATTTAAATAATCAGAACGCTCCAGAAATCTGATAATTTACCTCGCATGTCAACATAACAGTGTCAAATATATTTCCCACAGGAGAAAAAGCATAAAAAACACTCCAAAAAGTACAATTTCCGCAAACGTTACTCAAAACAAAGGCGTCGGTCCGTGTGCAGTTCCCGCGCGAGCCTGCGGGGGCGCCCTCCCGCTCATTCCCGTCCACTTTCCCGTCGTCTGTGGGATGTAACGCTGCGTTCGGGGGAAAACCGTCGATTGTATCAGCGCTGGGGTCCGGTCGGGGTGAGAGTTCAAAGGTCACGTGATCTGAATGAATGACGTTAACTTCTGTTGTCTTAGAATCCATAGTTTTTATCATCCGTGTCTTTTTCGTGACGCTTTCGTTGTAAGTTATTTTGTGTTGGATGCACTTTTTGTACATTTCTTTCCACCTCTGATATAATTAGTATTTTTATTATGATTTGTTACCTCGATTTGTTTTGAATTATCTGCAGGATTCAGACAATAGACAGTGTATATTTTTGTACTTTTTGGTTATTAATTTATTCTGACTTATTTATACAAAGAATGTGTCCCCAGTCTTTTATTGAAAGGCCGGTTTCGTTGGAAAAGTGCAGTACAGAAATGTCATAAAAACCGAAGAATAATTAAAATCTACAGTTACAGATCTCTAAATTCAAACTATTTAATTTAACTAAACTTTAACATTTCACGTTCATGTTCTCAGGGCGGCAAGATTAAGAGAATGTCTCACTTTTCTTTGATTTCGTTGGATTTGAATCGTAAAAAAAGCGGGATTTACATTCAAAACATGATCAAATAAACGTCGAAAAGCAAAAGAACGAACAAAAAATCACAACATTTTGAGCATTCTGGCGTTTTTGGTTTGAAATATCATGAGCTACAGCTGTTCTAATCTCTCCATCTGTGCGTTTTGGTCGCTAAAAACACAAAATGAAACGCCGTAATTGCAATTATTATCGATAAACTTAAATTTATTGTAGATTTTGTTGTTTCTTCTGTGTCAGACAATAGACGTGATGTACCTTGACATGTTTCTGCAGTAACTTTGGTTGTTCTTATTGCGTTATAATAAAAGCTAGAGAGAACATGGGCTCTGTTGCCGTGGTAATTGCGGCGGCCATCTTGTCAGTGGAGAAAGAGCAACATTCTAATAGAAAAGAATGTAAAAACAAATGTTTAAAGTCACATTTAATGGTTTATTATGTGTTCCGAATAATAAAGAAACCTCTACCTTTTTTACTTTGAATTATGAAAATGCATATTTGCCCCAAAAACACTGCACTGCTTTGTATTTTATGCAGAATTATTTTATGTTTGCGTGTCAGTACACCACATGGGCACAACCGTTGATAATTATCCCGTTCACTTGATAAACATTACGATAAAAGAGAAATGCATTTTTAACATTAAAGAACATAAAAATACAAATATGAAAAAGTCCAATTATCAAAGTATTTATTACAAACATATGATTAAAAAGTGCAACTCCGTGTTTGTTTTGTACGAGTTCTTTACTAGAATTTTCCAACACGACATGGAGCTGGAATTCTGACAAAACTTACCGACAAAAACATCGTCCTATCATCTGATACAGAAGAAACAAACTATTTGAAAAGACAATTTCTTAGGTTCGTCCCAACAAAAATGCACAACTCGTCCCACCTTTACTACAATTTGTGGCGGTGACTGTATATCTATCATGCATTTATCAATTTACAGGTGTTTAAATTGATTATAAAGTGGATCTGGAGCCAAACTCTGGATAAAACGACGCTTCCACAAGTTCATTTTTGAGCCGATCACAGCGATTTCCAAAACAAAAGTCTGACAAAGTGTGACCCTGTGCTGCACTCGTCTGTGGAAACCCGGCTGTATTTAACAACTGTATTCTGTCTTATTTATTCTTTCTGTGTAAAACTCCTGATCTTTGTGAACTATTTTGACTTTTCTGTACTATACGTTTGAGTTCTTTGAGGAATGTAGTCTAGACCATTTGAAAACCCTCTTCTCTTCTTCTTCTTCTTCTTCTTCTTCTCCCTGTTCATCTGTAAATAAAAATCAGAATTACAAACCCGGGATTCCTCTGTCGGCTCCGAGCGCCTTTGCACCATCTTTTCTCTCCAAAATCATTTTTATTTCACTCGCACGTTTATTTTTATGATGTATTTGATGAAATCTTACAGTGCAAGTCCTAAAAGTGCACGGTTTTCCAGGCTGTGAGTCAAAATGTGGATCAAAACAATATTTATCAAAGTCTTTCAGTGATAAATGTGAGCTGTTCCTGTTGTTCATCTGGTTTTCTACAACGGTTTACTTCATTTTCTTTCTGCGAAATTTCCGAATCTGCAAACCTCACAGGCCGACTGATCGTATCATAATCATTTACTGGACTCTAAAGCACGTACGGAAACACTTTTTTAACAAACACAGTGGGATTATTGAGTCAAAAAGTCAAAAAAGAATCGATTTCAGACGTTTATGGATAATATGCACACGTGTCTTCTCTGGGTTTTATTCAGAAAAGTAAATGTACAAATTCTGCAAACATGATTTAAATACAATTCATAAAGTTACAAAAAAATTGGGCAAAAAAGAAAATATAAATAATGCATAGAAAGTTAAAGATGTGTTTTACAAGTTAAATAAGTACTTTTATGGATTGTAATAATATTATGACCAAAGTTAAAAAACAACAGCAATGGATTCCAGATTTCTCTTGATCGTGGTTCTGATTAAACAGCATGAATTGAGAGAACATTTTACAGATTTAGTTGATGGAAAAGTCACTGGTTTAGTCCTGGTTCAGTCCTGGTTTAGTCTTGGTTTAGTGCTGGTTTAGTGCTGGTTTAGTCCTGGTTCAGTCCTGGTTTAGTCCTGGTTTAGTGCTGGTTTAGTCCTGGTTTAGTCCTGGTTTAGTCCTGGTTTAGTGCATGTTTAGTCCTGGTTTAATGCTGGTTAGTCCTTCAGCTCTTCTGGAGTGATCCCGTTCGACAGAGGACAGTATTGTTTAGTCCTGGTTTAGAACTTGTTTAGACCTGGTTTTGTCCAACTCTTGTGGATTTTCTCGACTGACAAAGTAATCAGTAATCATTAGACTATTTTAGTCCTGGTTTAGACCTAATATAGACCTGGTTTAGACCTGGTTTAGTCCAGCTCTTCTGGTGTGTTCTCGGTCAAAAGGGGACTCTATTTGTTAGACCTGGCTTAGTTCTGTCTTAAAACTGGTTTGGATTTGTTTTAGTTCTGGTTAGATCTGGTTTAGTCCTAGTTTAGTCATGGTTTAGTCCTGAGTTAGACCTGGTTTAGTCCTTCCTTAGTCTTGGTTTAGTCTTGTTGTAGTGGTTTAGTTCTGACATAAAACTGGTTTGGATTTGTTTCAGCTCTGGTTTGGATCTGGTTAAGTCCTACTTGTTTAGTCCTGGTTTAGTCCTGAGTTAGACCTGGTTTAGTCCTTCTTTAGTCCTGGTTTAGTCCCTCTTTGATCCTGGTTTAGTCCCGAGTTAGACCTGGTTTAGTCCCTCTTTAGTCCTGGTTTAGTCCCGAGTTAGACCTGGTTTAGTCCTTCTTTAGTCCTGGTTTAGTCCCGAGTTAGACCTGGTTTAGTCCTTCTTTAGTCCTGGTTTTGTCCCTCTTTGATCCCGGTTTAGTCCCGAGTTAGACCCGGTTTAGTCCTTCTTTAGTCCTGGTTTAGTTCTGCTCTTGGTTTCTTGGGTCTGTTGTCAGTGTTTATCCAAACCGGTCCAAGAAAGAAGCCGTAATGAACCAGAATTTGCATTATTATTCAACTAGTCTGTTGCATATTCTGAAACATTTAAATATGATGAAAATTTAAAAAGCCAGTTGGGATTTAAAAATAAAAACCTGAACAGTCCTAGTCTCGACAGGACGGACATAGAGTCACCAGTCTGTCTTTAAGTGCGGCCTCCAGATCCATCAGAAGTCCAGCGGAGCGGCCCTGGTCCTGGCCCTGGTCCTGGCCCTGGCCCTGGCCCCGGTCCTGGCCCTGGCCCTGGCCCCGGTCCTGGCCCAGTTCTGGCCCAGAGCGGAGCGTCGTCACTGGGCACGTCTTCTCTGGTCCGCAGCCTCCGAGCAGCAGACGGTGGAAGTCCTCGCGCTGCAGGAGGGAAGCCAAGTTCTGCAGGAAGAACCCGCGGCAGACGCAGAGCAGCTCGGACGCCGAGTTCAGCTGGAGATCGAGACAGAGTCAAGCAGAGGATTAGGAAGTCTGAGCCGAGCACGGATCGTAGAGACGTCCGGATCGTTAACAGTACACGGTAACACTTTATAATAACTACACTTATTCACGCCTTAATAAAGCATGAACAAAGACTTCATTCATAATCAACAAATTTATTTTTTAAGAATGATTCAGGCTTAGTAACTATTTAACAAATATTCTAACCCTAATTTCTAACCCTAACCCTGACCTTAACCTTAATTAAGTCGTTACTAACCCTGAATCATGTTTAATAAACTATATATTCATTATTAATTAAGTCTTTGTTGATGTTTTATTAAGGCAAAGTAAGATGTAGTTATTATAAAATGGTACCCAATACATTTATATATCAATGCTATAATAAATAGATACTTTTTAACGGAGTATTATGCATTATTTTGATTGTTCTTAGCCTTTAAACGTGCTCTTGAGAGCCTTAAGATGGCGATTTCATGTTTTAGAAAAGGGTTTATGCAGGTTTCAGTTAAATTAAATGCCTTTTAATCCAGCATTTCAAGATTTTTGTGCCATAATCAATGTCAAACGGGACATTTATGCTGTTTTCAAAACTACTGGCCTCTAACCGTTACACCGAGCAGCAGAATGAGCAGAATATAGTCAAGTAATAGTTTATTGTATCCTTTTGTTCGTTTATTATACGTTTGTTTTGAAGTACTTTGTGATCTGCTCTTGATGTTGCAGCTCCACTTAAACAGAAAGTAATCAGGCCAAAACGAGCCTCCCCCTGGTACAATGAAGAACTACGTTCTCACAAACAAAGGGTAAGAAAACTAGAGATCCTACGCCGCTCCCACACAGAAGAATCCCTGAAAGAATGGAAAACTTGCCTTCTGTCTTATAAGCAGGCTCTGCGTAAGGCTCAAACCAGATATTATTCAAATTTAATAGAAGTAAATAAAAATAACTCTAGATTTCTCTTCAGCACTGTAGCCAGGCTGACAAACTGTCACAGCGCAGTAGAACCCTCAATACCAGTTACTCTAAGCTGCAATGACTTTCTTCTATTCTTTAGCAGCAAAATCACAACTATTAGAGATAAACTAAATGCAATGACTCCCACTATCAGTACTGAGCAAGCCCAGACTGCAAAGCTAGTGTCCCATACAAATCCTTCAGTAATACTAGATAGGTTCACTGCTGTTGATCAGGCAGAGATAACTTCAGTCATTATGTCCTCCAAAACATCAACTTGTATTTTAGACCCAATCCCAAGTAGACTCCTCAAAGAAATTCTCCCCCTAATTATAAATCCCATTCTTAATATAATAAATACTTCACTAGAAAGCGGTTATGTCCCTCAGTCCTTCAAATATGCAGTGGTTAAACCACTTTTGAAAAAGCCTAATCTAGACCCCGACATACTGGCAAACTATAGACCTATTTCTAATCTGCCCTTTGTCTCTAAAATCCTTGAAAGAATTGTGATTAAACAGCTTTGTCGCCACCTGCAGGACAATAATTTATTTGAAGTTTTTCAGTCAGGGTTCGTCGTACCACAGCACTGAAACTGCACTAGTTAAAGTCACAAATGATCTGTTATTAGCTGCTGATGATGGACAGGTCTCAATCCTGGTTCTGTTGGACCTCAGCGCAGCGCGTTTGACACCATCGACCACAACATTCTACTGCAGAGGTTAGAATGTGATATAGGTGTCAGTGGAACCGCCCTAAGCTGGTTTAAATCCTATCTATCTGATAGGTACCAGTTTGTTAATGTAAACCAGAGATCTTCCCCATGTTCTGAAGTAACCCACGGTGTGCCGCAGGGTTCAGTACTCGGTCCAGTTCTGTTCACACTTTATATGCTGCCCTTAGGTATGATCATCAGAAAGCATGGCATTAACTTCCACTGCTATGCAGATGACACTCAGCTTTATTTATCAATGAAACCTGATCAGACCCATCAAGTAGACAGACTTAGTGCCTGCGTGAAAGACATAAAAACTTGGATGACTCTTAATTATCTGCTCCTTAACCCTGAAAAACCGAGGTCATTCTGCTGGGCCCTAAGCACCTGCGAGACTCTTTATCTGACCAGATAGTTTCTCTGGACAATATCACTGTAGCCCCCAGCTCTACTGTAAGAAACCTTGGGGTCCTATTTGACCAAGATCTCTCGTTCAAAGCTCATATAAATCAAGCCTGTAAAACAGCCTACTTTCATTTGTAACATAACCAAAATTAGAAAAATCCTGCCCAGAGATGATGCCGAAAAACTCATCCATGCATTTGTCACATCAGATTAGACTATTGTAACGCCTCTGCTTATAGCGTGTCCTAAAAGCTCTATAAGAAGCTTTCAACTGGTTCAAAATGCAGCAGCAAGATTATTAACAGGTACTAGAAAAAGAGATCATATTTCACCAGTGTTAGAGTCTCTTCACTGGCTTCCTGTTGAGTTTAGAATCAAATTTAAAAATCCTCCTCCTGACTTATAAAGCTTTAAACAATATGGCCCCATCCTACCTCAAAGATGCAATAGTAGCGTACCATCCAAACAGAGCTCTTCGTTCTCAAAATGCTGGACTATTGTTAGTCCCCAGAGTCTCTAAAAGCACAGTAGGAGGTCGAGCATTTAGCTACCAAGCTCCTATGTTATGGATCCAGCTCCTGTTCATGTAAAAGAGGCCGACACAGTCTCTACATTTAAGACCAGCTCAAAACGTTCCTCTTTGAAATAGCTTATGGTCAGGCCAGTTAGGAACAGAAATAAAAACCTACAGTTTTAGCTACGCTGCCCTTGGAGCAACTCTGCTGGGGGAAGTATGGCAGCTTGAACACTATCCTCTGGTTCTTCCTACTTTACCTATCAACAATATTTAATATTACTTCAACTGTAGTCTGTTCATTGCTGTTCACATGTTTCTCTTTCTCTCCACTTCCCGGGACTGTTTCAGGCACTGCGGCTGCTCCAGTGACGACCCCCCACCCACCTGTCTGGACGATCTATGCGCCACCCGCCTGGACAGCTGGATTAGCCACACCTCGTCTGCCTGGACGAACTCCTTCTACTTTAGATGAACTGTTCCTCATCTCCTGCTGGAGGATCTCTCTACACTGGTGGACTGCTCCTCGTCCTCCTGGAGGAACTCTTTAAAGCCACCTCCCTCTTGAGTGGTTCTGGCTCCACAGTCCAAGTGGATGTCAGTCCTAGTTCATCTGCAGCCTGTCCGTCCGTGGGAGTAGGATCTCTCCTTCACTGTGGTTCTCCCCGAGGTTTCTACTTTTTCCCGTGGGGTTTTTTGTAGTTTTTCCTCGCCGCGAAGGAGGGTCAAAGGACAGGGGCATTCTGGGACAGTTATCTGAACTGCTTTTACCTGTGGCCCATCAAGGCAACTGTTGTTGTGATTTTGGGAATTATAAAAATAAATTGATTTGATTTGATTTGATTTGATAGAGCTGTAAGGCTTTTGTCGTTTGGTCGATTAATCAGTCAATGGTGTCTCAGTCGACCAACCTTTAAAAATATAATCTTCAATAAAACAATGAATGATTAAGTGTTTGAATTAAGCATTATTTATCTTTTTTTGAGGATTTTCTGATTGTCTTAAAAAAATATTTGTCATTGGAACGAGCATAAAATGTCTTTGGCAAGTCTTATTTAAAGATGGTTAAATAAACTAAAATTAAGATAAATACGACTGAACTCAAGCCCTTATGAGCACATGATCTTATCTGAGACAGTTGAACGGCAAATCAGAAGATGTGAGTGAGTTTGCAGAAGATTGTGGATTGAATCTTGAGTTTAATCAAATTTATAACATCGAACATATAAATACACTGTTTATTAGGACTTATAGTTGAGTTTTAGCATGAATTCCAGTGCAGTTGTGTCTTCTGAGTGCAGTTTGGGTCAGAAACATGGACAGACTTCATAATTTAGATATATTTTTGCCACACCCACTTTTAGTCGACTGATCGGTCGATGAAGCAGGACTTTAGTCGACCAAGAGTTTCTTTAGTCGACTATAGCCCGACTTTGTGATTTTGTTGTCTGTGAAAGGTGCTATACAAATAAACTTTACTTACTTAATATTAAAAAAAACATGACATTTAAACCATGCAAATGTATGTTTTGAATCCTAGCTTTTACTTTTTAGATGATTTGATCAAAACTATTAACATCTAGATTCAATAAACCCAGCACGTCTGGGATTAAAAATATATTTGAATGTCATTGCACTTCTGATTGGCCGTTTTTTGTCGGTCGGAGGGAGAGGATCTTCTACCCAGGATTAATCAAAACAGCGTGAATGAAGCTAAATCCAACTCCGGGTGTGTTTTTGACGACAGAAGACGGTTAGAACAGGGCAATTTTTCATTTTAATAAAGTTTATTCTTTAGTTTATTTGCACATATTTAACTTTTAGAAGATCAGCCTCTATAAACCAAGGTGAAATTCTTTATAGAAGAGAAGTTCAAATCATTTTAATGCAACATATTTTTGAGCAGCAACGAATAATCGATAAATGTGACCAGTCGACTGTGAAAAGAAGTATCAGTGTGCAAAGTAAATGGTTTTGTTTGTCTAGTTGACTATTAAGTGAATTGTGTGTGCTGGGTTGGATTTGTTGTGTTTTCATGCTGTAATTACCTGGGCCGTCCTGTAGAGGGCCACAGCGTTGTCCACAGTGAGGCTCTGGGACAGACTGATCTCACAGCTCCTCTGCAGAGAGCGCAGCCGGAAGAACACGCTCACCGGCAACAACTGAGAGGAGAAGATATGTGTTTGAAATTTAAGAAGTCCACACGGGGCTGAGGACGAGGGCTGAGGATGAAACTGAACCTCTGTGACCTTTGACCCTCCAGGAGTGTCACGTGATGAGGCTGTGTCTGTGCAGCTGATTTAAACAGACACAACAGACTGTAAATCAAGACCAGGGGCGCATCAGCTCTGTCACACCTGAGATACTGCTCTGGAAGACAGATGGCGCTGTTGTCCAACTGTCCAAAGTAGGAAACATGAATCTATTAAAATAACTGGATGGTGTATTACTATCTTAAACCTGTCATAGAGCGAAAAAAAACAACAAACTACTGGTGTTTGACTGACAGGGACCTGCAGCTTTCACAAAGGTCCTGGCAATTGTTTGTCTATTTTCAGATCATGAATTTTTACAGGTGTAACAGGCCAGATTAACCCCTGTACAGATTAACCTCTGTCCAGATTAACCTCTGTCCAGATTGACCCCTGTCCAGATTAACCCCTGTCCAGATTAACCCCTGTCCAGATTAACCTCTGCCCAGATTGACCTCTGTCCAAATTGACCCCTGTCCAACTTGACCCCTGTTCAGATTAATCCCTGTCCAGATCAACCCCTGTCCAGATCAACCCCTGTCCAGATTGACCCCTGTCCAGATTAACCCCTGTCCAGATTGACCCCTGTCCAGATCAACCCCTGTCCAGATCAACCCCTGTCCAGATTGACCCCTGTCCAGATTGACCCCTGTCCAGATTGACCCCTTTCCAGATTAACCCCTGTCTATATTAACCCCTCTCCAAATTGACCCTTGTCTATATTAACCCCTGTCCAGATTAACCCCTGTCCAGATCAACCCCTGTCCAGATTAACCCCTGTCCAGATTGACCCCTGTCCAGATTAACCCCTGTCCAGATTAACCCCTGTCCAGATTGACCCCTGTCCAGATTAACCCCTGTCCAGATTAACCCCTGTCCAGATTGACCCCTGTTCAGATTAACCCCTGTCCAGATTAACCCCAGGTACAGTTTGGCCTGGACCAAAGTAAACTCGAGAATAAACTGTCCTCAGCAGAGTTTTCTCAGGGTAGTAAAGTAGTCTAAACTAGATTATACCCCTCTCTATGTCAATCTCATGTCTAGTTAATTATGCCTAATGAAACTTAAAAGTATGTATTTATTCAACATTTTACCAGGCGCTCAGTTAAGAACACGTCCTCATTTACAATGTATTAAACCTTAATTTAAGGGGAGGGGCCTATTGTTTTCTACCTGTGGCCCATCGAGGCAACTGCTGTGATTTTGGGCCCTACAAAAATTAATTAAATTGAACTGAATATTGCACATATTTTTAGCGTTAGGGTAAACCGAAGCACCCGGAGGTAATGTACACAGACACTGGGAGAACATGCAAACCACACAGAGAGGCCCCATGTCGCCCGGGAGTCAAAGCAAAGATCGCTAACCTGCCCCGATGGTCAGGACAAGAAGAAGCAGCACAAGAACACACTCACATCAATCAGAACATGCTTCAACAGAACAGCCGCTCAAACTCCTTCAGTTTTCTTAAAATCATCTTCTTAATCTTTAGCACCCTCTGCCAAGTGCCAATCTCCACCATTAACTGACGGCCATCTTGTGACCCCAGGGCCTTGTACAAAATAGTAATAAAATGTGTTTATCAGCTCTGGTCTGGTCTGATAATACACTGGTCTGTTCATAACAAACTTTAGTACAATTATTACTGAAGTTCATGTCTGCCTTTAGCGTTTTACCTTGAGAGCTTCAGCGTCGGACACAGTGACTCCATGTGTCCCTCCACAGTACAGAGACTTCATCATCAGCTGGAAACACAACACAAATCATCTGACATCTCAAACAGCAGCTTTGTACACACATTTAAAGCTGGCGTACCTAATTTTCCAACAGTGAAATAAGGAATATGTATCTAAACCTTTCTAACTCGCTCTCACAAACCCTTTGACTCATCACTATTTTTCACATTAATGGATTTTTGGGCCTCTTGCACAGCTTTAGAGCAGCTTTTTCAGACACAAAAGTGAAGCGGGGGTATTATCTCTGTCACATCCGTTGATGTAATCCCTCATTTTTCCAGGTGTGGTTCATCGTATAAAGGGTTTCAGGGGTTGTCATCCGGACGCTGTTTGAAGATCGAGACGTTTCGACTTTTATCCAAAAGTCATTGTCAATCAGAGAGCTGGTCTGGAAACTCAGGCTTATATGCTACTCTTTGGAAAACTGTTTGTTGCACTATCTGCCAACTGTACATTCTGTATATAGTCTATCTTAGTCTATTTTATTCTTAATTTTATGCATGCCTTTTTATATATTTTTTATATTTTATCCTTTGCTTTATGTTGCACCTACGCCGAAGCAAGTTCCTACGTTTGTGAATTTCACTGACAATGGCAATAAACAATTTCTGATTCTGATTCTGATTCTGATTCTGGTTTGTCACCTGAAACTTGATAATTGGTCTGCCTTTGTTAGTTTAATAGTTGGCCCTACCCAGTTTCACCTGTGGCTAAGGTCTATTATTGTCTTAGATCTATTGTTCTATGTGAGGAGGGAGCAACAGCCAGCTATCAATAGAAAAATAGATCTAAGACAATAATAGACCTTAGCCACAGGTGAAACTGGGTAGGGCCAACTATTAAACTAACAAAGGCAGACCAATTATTGAGTTTCAGGTGACAAACAAACAATTTTCCAAACGAAGACAGGCGTTCAGTGACTCCTCCCTGGGGGCAGGACTCTCACTACTTAGAGTAGCATATAAGCCCAAGTTCCCAGACCAGCTCTATGATAAAAGTCGAAACGTCTCGATCTTCAAACAGCGTCCGAATGACAAACCCTGAAACCCTTTCTACGATATCTCTGTCACAGTTTTCTTCCACATTTGAAAAGCTACAATCTTTAATTATTAGATGAAAAAAGTGTGTAGAGATCTGATTTTTTCACAATCTTCTTCTTTTACGACTTTCTGGGGAGCAAAACAAAATGTACGAATTATAAGGGAAAAAAAGTGTTGTATCCCAGCTTTAACAGTTTAGTTTCCCTTTCACTGAGCTTCACGATGTCAGTCAAATGTCCTGCAGATTCTGTGTTGTGTCTCACCTGGAAAGTGCTGTAGGTCACGTGATCGATGTGGATGATGGCGTCCGGAGACTCGCTCAGCAGCTGCGCAAACCTGGATCAAAACAACACGAGTCGAGTTATTTCTGTGAATCCTACGATCACAGTCACAGTCACAGAGCTGAAGGCCACTCGTGTTTGTTTATCCCTCGAGTGCGAGTGTCAGGTCGTTTGTTTGAGTTTTTTTGCTCTCAGAAAAAGCGAGAATCCTATGAGCATTATCTGTGCTTTTGAATGTAATCCGGTTTAATTTTCTACAATGCTCTTTCTTTAATGTGTAAAAAAAACTGCCATTGTTATAGATGTTAGAAAATGGATTAAAACAGAGCTAACAGTGTCAGAGCTTTTTGCCTTTTCCTCCTTCCTTTTTATTGAAATAAGGAAGTACAATCACATACAAAAACATTTCATGTCGCCAAATATAAAAAAGAGAGCCAGTGTTTCTCAGGAGAGTTGTCTTCGGGTCGACGTCAGGAAATGTTGCAGCTGGTTTTCTGCCCCCTGCTCAGAGACAGCAGGGGGCGACAAAAATACATTTGCAACCACCACATGGACTTGCAAAGACATTTGATAAGGTTGAAATGTTAGTTGTTCTGCTTTAAATGACTCAGACTTTGCTGCCCTTGATTTTTCTTTTTTTTCCTTCTCTATCTCGGTGTCATGTTCACTGTTCTGTGATTTTCTTTTTTGTTTTATACACTCAAAAACTGAAAAGACGAAAATATAAAAAATAAAAGATATATCGATCTTAAAGGGGCTGTACCTGATTTTTACTGTTTTTAAACGTGAAAAGCAGAACCTGTACATGATTCCTGATTTTTTTTGTGTGTTTGCGTGTAATAAAGTAAAATCTGTGTTGCTCCACCACAATATATTGCAAAAAGCATCTATTCAGGTGAAAATGAGACCACAGCGCCTTCTCTGCATCTATTTATGTGGTGTTTTATTCTATGAGAAGCAGGAAGTGCACTGTTAGCATGCTATTATTTGTTAGCTTTACCCGGGACGGCAAAACTTGCTTGTGAAAAGTGCTTCTAAACTCGTCAGTGAGTATTTATGAAGCTGGGACTGCATTAGGAAAGTGAGCGATCCATGTGACTGATGTAAAGACTTTAACATCAACTAGTTCTGTACATTTCTGTATATAGTCTTAGTCTATCTCAGTCTATTTTATTCTTAATTTTATGCATGCCTCTTTTATATATTTTATTATATTTTGTTCATTGTTTTATGTTGCACCTCACGCCAAAGCAAGTTCCTATGTTTGTGAATTTTGATGGCAATAAACCGATTCTGATTCTGATTCTGTTTTTCACGTTTCAAAACAATAAAAATCAGGTACAGCACCTTTAATGGATTTTCAACCTGGTTAAATAAATGTTAAAAGATGAAAATATTGATTTGACAAACAGGAAACATTAATCAAACAATATCATCAGTCAATCAAGACAAAATATGATCGTAGCATGACTCCAGAGCGATATGTGAACTAAACACAACAAATTACAAGCAAACATGTGATCAGTCGTTTCAAAAGTACATTCACAGCTGATCTTTTACAGTACAGTATTCAGTCTTTGTTCACCTGTCAGAGGCGGAGATGAGCAGAACCCGATGAGCGAAGAACGGCCGCCCCTCGATCATGAACGTCACGTCGGACATTTCCTGGTTGTTCAGGAAGTGCACGTCTGCAGCAGAACAAGCAGAGGTCACGTGACAGCTCAGGCTTCAGGGACAGGTCCAGACAGAGTGAGGTTTTACCGAGGTGAGTGGACAGAGACACGTTCAGAGGAGGAACAGCAGGGACAGGGGCAGGTCCATAAGCCTGAGACAGCACCGAGGCCAGACGCTGCAGGATCATGTAGTCCTGCACAGAAAACACACTGAAGAAGAACACACACAAGCCAACGATGGACACTCCTCTTTGTTTGTTTACTAGTATCGTACTGAGAGCTTTCATTGACATCGGCTTGTCTTCCTGGGACTGTGATAACTTTACATACTGTGCTATCAATAGAACAACAGACCTTAGCCACAGGTGAAACTGGGTAAGGCCAACTATTAAACAAACAAAGGCAGACCAGTTATCAAGTCTCAGGTGACAAACAAACAATTTTCCAAACAAAGACAGGCGTTCAGTGACTCCTCCCTGGGGGCAGGACTCTCACTACTTAGAGTAGCATATAAGCCTGAGTTCCCAGACCAGCTCTATGATTGACAATGACTTTTGGATAAAAGTCGAAACGTCTCGATCTTCAAACAGCGTCCGGATGACAACCCCTGAAACCCTTTCTACGATGGACCACACCTGGACGAATGAGGGTTTACATCAACAAATACTGTGCTAAATGTTTTTAAATGTGAAATTGACCAAAACAAAACTTATTTGTTGGGTAGGAGATCTGTTTATAACCAGAATCAGAATCGGTTTATTGTCATTGTCAACATTGCCATTGCCATAGGAACTTGCTTTGGCGTAAGGTGCAACGTTTAACAATTAATAAAATATAAAACAATATATAAGAGAGGCATGTATACGATTAAGAATAGAATAGAATAGAATAGAATAGAATAGGATAGGACTATATACAGAAATGTAATCAGATTCAATGTAATTATTGAAGGACAAAAATAAATTGTAGAGCATTAGTAAAACCTACTCTAAAATCACAGACTTAAAGTGCGTATGACAGGTTTTTATAATTTTCTAGTTTTGACTTTATTTGGTGGAATAAAACCTGTTGAGAATATAAATGATAGTTTTACACCAATCAAGAGTCAGTTTGTGAAGAAAAGTTGAAAAATATTTTGAACTTTACAGGAAGTAGAGCAGAGTTCCAAAACACGATGACGTCACACTACGGAGGATCACTAGGGACAATTTACAACCGACAAACAAATTTTTCTGATCCTTTAAACATTAATTCATCAAAATAAAGGCGTTCCTATATGTTTTTATTTGTCAAATAGTAATTTGTGATGTGTGATGTCATGATTTACAACCAGAAGTAAAAATTTAAACCTAAAAAACTGCCAAACTGGGATAAAAATTGTTTTCTTTTTAGCAGAATCTTGAATATAATTATCTTAACTGTGTTTTAGTGAAATGAGTACTTAAACCTGTCAGAGACACTTTAAACTGAAAGACTTCAGGTCTCATTTGCAATAGTAAGCTGCCTCATCTCTCCAAGCACAGATCGCCTTCTTTCTCGTCTCTGAAAGTCCTGATGCACAAAGTTCTGAAATTTTGGCCCAATCCACTCATTTCTATATAAAGTTATCTTTTCATAGATCACAAACTTATGTGGAACATCATGTACGTAACATTTTTGTTCGTACACACGCTTCATAAACGAGGCCTGCACTCTCTGTGGGAGGAGCTGGTGCTGAAGAAAGCACAGATCATCCTCCTGAGTTTGTCGCGATGCCTTCAAGGCTGCGTTTTATGCACCGGTACAGAAGAGGAATCGCTTTTCCAGTTCTTTTGGTTTGTACCTTTGTGGTTTGCAGGAGCCTGAACAGCAGCGGGACGCCTGTCAGGACAAACTCTGGGCTGTAGTTTTCAGACGAGATGGAGTTAAAGTCCTGGAGCAGAGAGAGAACGACCCCATCTCTGCCCTGTTCATGAGCTCTGAGCACAGACTGCAGCCAGCCGTGTGCGCTCCACGGCACCCCTGCAGGACACAACAGGGATTACACTGTTTGGAACGACAAACTGTCCAAAATACAAACAAATGTGTCATAAATAATCCCGATAAAGCAGACAGAAGAATAACATATTGTCTTTAAACTACAATGTCATGCTTTTGTCCATCTCTCACCCATGTCTCGGATGTCCAGTGTCACGTCCAGATACCCGTGCTCGGCGCTGTAGTACGACGCCTGCTGCAGAGCCTTCAGCCGGGCCTTACACATGCGGAGGGTCCCCTGGGTGCCCCTCTCCCACGGGTGCCCCTGCTCCACGCCCTCGGCCAGGATCTCCTCCAGCGACAGCACGTCCTCTCTGCTCGGTGCCGGCTGCAGGACCAGTCTGCGCACCACGTTTCTGCAGAGAACGACCACAACCGTCAGTAGCACAGTAGGTAGAGTGGGCGCCTTCTGATCCGAAGGTCGGCGGTTCGAATCCCACTCCAGACATGGAGTAGTTGAGTGGTCAGATCCCCTGACCCGCAGGTTGGTGGTGCGATTTCAGCTCCTTCAGATGAATAATGCCGTTGTGTCCTTGGCAGGACACTTAACCCACCTCGCCCCCAGTGTCTGCGTACACTGGTGTATGAATGTGTGAGTGGATGGGTGACTGGTTCCTTGATGTAAAGCGCTTTGAGTGCCTTAAAAAAGGTAGAAAAGCGCTATATAAATGTGACCATTTACCATTTACCATTTAACCGTCAAGGGGCTTTTGTGATGATCAAATTTAAGTTGGTGTCGAGCGTCAAGCTATTCCCCGTAATCGAGTTAAACATTTTGACATACCTAGATCAAAAGGAAAAGTAAATCCACATGTAGACAGTGAAGATGAGATAAGAGAACCTTTATGTGCTGCTCAATGGGAAAAATCCATTGTTGCAGTTCAAGAACAGAATAGAAATGTGCAATAAATAACAAAGGTAACACTTTAAAGTGAAAAATATTATTCATTTTTTGTGTTGTTTTCAGCCTTTAAACCTGCTCTTGAGTGTCTTCAGTTTGTCATGTTTTAGAACTAAAATAAAATGCTTTTACAAAGAAAAACATTACTTTATCACTTTGTTGGGAGATGCTATATTAACTTAGCTGTGGCTCCATCTACTGGCTCTAGAGGCAATTACACACATGCAAATATATACCCACAATGCTTTGTGATGTGCAGTGGATCTGACGCAGTTCAAATTATCAATTAGTGATTAGATGGAATAAATATTCAGAGCAAGTCTGCAGATGATTTAAGGACTTAAAACAGCAAAGGATTCTGGGATAAATGACGTCAGCATCATCTACGTCACATGAAGGATCAGAGCACAGTGTTGGAGAGAGAGGATTTACAAACCTGCAACAAACAAATAAACAGGAATCAAACTAATGCTACTCCAGGTGTGTTTTTGGCGATGGAACAATGTTAGAGCATGAATACAAGCTCAACAAAGTCAATTTGGCATAATATTTATCCTTCAATAATAACTACGCTTATTTCCGCCTCAGTAAAGCAAACAAAACAAAGAGCCAGTTAATTATAAACAAATATTTTATTAAGAATGATTCAGGTATAGTAACTACTTCACTAATATTCTAACCCTAATTCATAACCCAAAGCCTAACCTTAACCTTAATTAAGAAGTGAATCATGCTTAATAAATCGTTCACTATGAATTATGTCTTTGTTCATGCTTTGCTGAGACAAATTAAGGTGTAGTTATTATAAAGTGGTGCCAAAATAAAGATAAATGAAAATAGTCTTCAATCTGTGCACAGTAAGTAGCTCTGATTGTGGTTAATCACAGAACAGCAACAGAAAGGAAAAATAGCAGGTCAAATGAAATGATTTACTGATATTTTACAGCGCCCTCGGGAATGATTGGCAGTTGTAAATATGAATGTGTTCCCCATTTATCTGTATGAAAGAGCTATGAAAAAAACTAAAATAAAAATAAAACAATACTGTGTGGCAGGACTCTTAATGTCTGAGGTGTTACGCTTCATACAAAAGAGAGAGGACAGTGGAAATGTAATCCACATTAGGACAGTCACTGCCCCTGTCCTGCTCTGACCTGTGTCCGTGAGCGGCTGCACAGCTGAAGCAGTTGATGTCTTCAGACAGAGGAGAGCCCCCATGATGCACTGGGAGCAGAGGGTCGGCTCCGTATGACAGCAGCAGGTCCACCATCTCATAGTCTCCTGCAGAAGAGCACACGTCTGCGTTCTGTTTCTGAGGTGTTAGTGCTCCATAGAGTAATTCAGACGGCATCTTTGTATCAAGCCTGGATCACGCCACAATGTAATTTATTGAAGTTATAATAATAATAACAGTCAGTATTAAAGCAGGACTAAGAAACTTCAGAGACAGAGCTCCCCCTGCAGGTCCCTTATGAAAATACACAGCCAGAGTGTGTGTTACCTGCAGAGTGTGTTACCTACAGAGTGTGTGTTACCTACAGAGTGTGTGTTACCTGCAGAGTGTGTTACCTACAGAGTGTGTGTTACCTGCAGAGTGTGTGTTACCTGCAGAGTGTGTGTTACCTGCAGAGTGTGTGTTACCTGCAGAGTGTGTGTTACCTGCAAAGTGTGTGTTACCTGCAGAGTGTGTGTTACCTGCAGAGTGAGTGTTACCTGCAAAGTGTGTGTTACCTGCAGAGTGTGTGTTACCTGCAGAGTGTGTGTTACCTGCAAAGTGTGTGTTACCTGCAGAGTGTGTGTTACCTGCAGAGTGAGTGTTACCTGCAGAGTGTGTGTGTTACCTGCAGAGTGTGTGTTACCTGCAGAGTGTGTGTTACCTGCAGAGTGAGTGTTACCTGTAGAGTGTGTTACCTGCAGAGTGAGTGTTACCTGCAGAGTGTTACCTGCAGAGTGTGTGTTACCTGCAGAGTGACCTGCAGAGTGTGTGTTACCTGCAGAGTGTGTGTTACCTGCAGAGTGTGTGTTACCTGCAAAGTGTGTGTTACCTGCAGAGTGTGTGTTACCTGCAGAGTGAGTGTTACCTGCAGAGTGAGTGTTACCTGCAGAGTGTGTGTTACCTGCAGAGTGTGTGTTACCTGCAGAGTGTGTGTTACCTGCAGAGTGTGTGTTACCTGCAGAGTGAGTGTTACCTGCAGAGTGTGTGTTACCTGCAGAGTGTGAAGTGTTACCTGCAGAGTGAGTGTTACCTGCAGAGTGTGTGTTACCTGCAGAGTGTGTGTTACCTGCAGAGTGACCTGCAGAGTGTGACGTGTTACCTGCAGAGTGTGTGTTACCTGCAGAGTGTGTTACCTGCAGAGTGTGTGTTACCTGCAGAGTGAGTGTTACCTGCAGAGTGTGTGTTACCTGCAGAGTGTGTGTTACCTGTAAAGTGAGTGTTACCTGCAGAGTGTGTTATGTGCAGAGTGTGTGTTACCTGCAGAGTGACCTGCAGAGTGTGTGTTACCTGCAGAGTGTGTTACCTGCAGAGTGTGTGTGTTACCTGCAGAGTGAGTGTTACCTGCAGAGTGTGTGTTACCTGTAGAGTGAGTGTTACCTGCAGAGTGAGTGTTACCTGCAGAGTGTGTTACCTGCAGAGTGTGAAGTGTTACCTGCAGAGTGAGTGTTACCTGCAGAGTGTGTTATGTGCAGAGTGTGTGTTACCTGCAGAGTGTGTGTTACCTACAGAGTGACCTGCAGAGTGTGAAGTGTTACCTGGAGAGTGAGTGTTACCTGCAGAGTGAGTGTTACCTGCAGAGTGTGTTATGTGCAGAGTGTGTGTTACCTGCAGAGTGTGTGTTACCTACAGAGTGTGTGTTACCTGCAGAGTGTGTGTTACCTGCAGAGTGACCTGCAGAGTGTGAAGTGTTACCTGCAGAGTGTGAAGTGTTACCTGCAGAGTGTGAGTGTTACCTGCAGAGTGTGAAGTGTTACCTGCAGAGTGTGAAGTGTTACCTGCAGAGTGTGAGTGTTACCTGCAGAGTGTGAAGTGTTACCTGCAGAGTGACCTGCAGAGTGTGAAGTGTTACCTGCAGAGTGAGTGCTACCTGCAGAGTGTGTTACCTGCAGAGTGTGTTACCTGCAGAGTGAGTGCTACCTGCAGAGTGAGTGTTACCTGCAGAGTGAGTGTTACCTGCAGAGTGTGTTACCGGCAGAGTGTGTGTGTTACCTGCAGAGTGTGTGTTACCTGCAGAGTGTGTTACCTGCAGAGTGTGTTACCTGTGTGTTACCTGCAGAGTGTGTTACCTGCAGAGTGTGTTGCCTGTGTGTTACCTGCAGAGTGTGTTACCTGCAGAGTGAGCCTTACCTGCAGACGAGGCCAGCTGCAGAGGCGTCTCCACGTCACAGTCCTGGGCTTGTCCCACCTGGGCCTCTACATCAGCCCCCGCCTCCAACAAAAGCTGAAGGTTCAGACGACACGATTCATGTTTAGTCCGTTTGTGAGGCAGATCCACAATTGTATATAATTTCCAAACAAAAAGGAAAAATATAAACCACAAAAACTGACAAACTGTGGAGAAAACTGTAGACTTTTCAGCCATTTTTAGTGTTTTTTTTTTGTGTGTGTGTAAAATGGGAAGCCTATTCTCTCCATTGACACTTGAAAACAAACACAATCTGAACTCAGACCAAAGCTCCACAGTTAATCAGAATCAGAAACGATTTATTGCTATTGTCAGTGAACTTGCTTTGGCGGTAAGATGCAACATATGACAATGAATAAAACAGTAGCAAAACATTTAAAAGAAGGCATACATAGAATTAAGAATAGAATAAAATAGACTATATGGTAAATTTAAAGGCTTGTCAGTCCCAGGACACACGTTTGGGTCGTTCGTGAAAAGAGGAGCTGAAAGTACCTGAGCCACAGAGAGGTGAGAGTGGAGCACGGCCAGCGTCAGAGCCGTCCAGTGTTTGGTCCCAGGAGAGACCGAGGGGTGAGTCCTGGAGCAGCCCGGGACCTGCAGCACACACAGACCCATCAGGAGGGAGGCCGAGTGTCCCCCGCACCATTCTGAACATCTGCGATCAAAGACTGTGGCTTTAATATTAAGTTGTGGCTTTGACGACAAATATTAAGCATTTTTTGTGCTGTTTTTGACCTTTAAACCTGCTCTTGAGTTCTTTACTTTGACATCTCATGTTTAAGAAGTAAAACTAAAAATATGCAATATACACATTGAAGCTATTTGTCTTGATTTTATTTAGTTTTTAGACATTGTTAGAGCCACATGAACCATCTCTCTGAGGACCTCAGGGACAGGCCTCCTGCTGGTGCCAGAGTCAGGACTAAACATGGACCGGCCTCCCGCTGGTGCCAGAGTCAGGACTAAACATGGACCGGCCTCCTGCTGGTGCCAGACTCATGACTAAACATGGACCGGCCTCCTGCTGGTGCCAGAGTCAGGACTAAACATGGACCGGCCTCCTGCTGGTGCCAGAGTCAGGACTAAACATGGACCGGCCTCCTGCTGGTGCCAGAGTCAGGACTAAACATGGACCGGCCTCCTGCTGGTGCCAGAGTCAGGACTAAACATGGACCGGCCTCCTGCTGGTGCCAGAGTCAGGACTAAACATGGACCGGCCTCCTGCTGGTGCCAGAGTCAGGACTAAACATGGACCGGCCTCCTGCTGGTGCCAGAGTCAGGACTAAACATGGACCGGCCTCCTGCTGGTGCCAGAGTCAGGACTAAACATGGACCGGCCTCCTGCTGGTGCCAGAGTCAGGACTAAACATGGACCAGCCTCCTGCTGGTGCCTAGAGTCGGGACTAAACATGGACCAGCCTCCTGCTGGTGCCAGAGTCAGGACTAAATATGGACCGGCCTCCTGCTGGTGCCAGACTCAGGACTAAACATGGACCGGCCTCCTGCTGGTGCCAGAGTCAGGACTAAACATGGACCGGCCTCCTGCTGGTGCCAGAGTCAGGACTAAACATGGACCGGCCTCCTGCTGGTGCCAGAGTCAGGACTAAACACGGACCGGCCTCCTGCTGGTGCCAGAGTCAGGACTAAACATGGACCGGCCTCCTGCTGGTGCCAGAGTCAGGACTAAACATGGACCGGCCTCCTGCTGGTGCCTCCACTCTGACAATGTTTAAATCCAGGCTAAAAACAGTTCTGTTTAGACGTACAAACGACTGAAAGATCTATCTGCACTCTTCTCTTTTAAAGCGCTTTATTTTAAAATGATTCTGTGTGTCTTTTTGTGTTTTGTGATTTTAATGCACTGTAACTTTTCCTGTTGTGTAAAGCACTTTGAATTTCCTTGTGTATGAATTGTGCTTGCCTTGCTTAGTTAATTTTATTTTTGTAAGTTTATAATTTATTTTTTGCTTAATCAATCAGTTTATTTTTAGGGCACCTTTCCAAATTTGTCACAATCGGCCAGTACATAAGTACATAAAACAAATGTAAAATCACACAATATTAAAAGCCTGTTTAAAATAATATCTTTAGCAAAGATTTAAAAAGAGGCAGAGACTGAGCCTGTCTGATGCTTAATGGTAAGTTATTCCACAATCACGGGGCCGTGACCGAAAACGCGAGGTCTATACAATACGTTAATTTTTGGTTGTTTATCTTTAGTTTGTATCGATTTTTGTTATCGTTTACATTATTTCTGCTAATTTAGTCACCAAGTTGATTGTTTCTTTTGTCACGGGGCTCTTATTTGCACAGGTCCGGGTGGGTGGGTGCAGCAGGGCATTGTGGGCACACGTTTTTTTTCCCAGCACTGGAGGCTGCAGGAGGATAAAACCTGGACGTTTGCTGTTGCTTGGTCTAAATAAACCATCTCAAATGCATTCTTTTGTTTGGACATTCGTTTAATTTGCTGCATAAAGCCACCCCCTGGATAAAGCCTCGGTGGCCTTTTGATTGTTGGCCTTTTAAGTTCATACAAAGTTTGTTTTCTGGACAAATCGCCACCGCAACATATACAATATAACTTTATCATTGACTTGGGAGGTGCCATATTAAGTTAGTTGTGGCTCCATCTACTGGCTGCAGAAGCAATTACATACATTTGCATATGCACAACATTTTTTCAAGGCACACCTGGCAAAACTTTTAAGGCGCACTGTTTGAAAATCAAGGCTTTAATGTGATAGGCCTATAAATAATATCATTTGTGTATAATTACAATACTAATAACAACATTTTAGTGACAGTTTCATGACCAGTTCAACTAGATACAGACACTACAGACACTCAATAGTCAGTGCTGGTGTTTCAGGCCCAGGTTTGGACTCACCTGCAGGTCCAGCCGGGCCCCGGCCTGGATCAGGACTTGGACCAGAGCCTCGTCTCCGGCTGCAGAGGCGAACATCAGAGCACTCAGGCCCTGGACACAGAGCACACGGCACTGATCACACAGGTTCAATCGTGTGCGTTTGTTTCTTGTTCTTCGTCTCGTTCACGTTCTCTCCTTCATCTCTCTGTCCCTCTAAACCACGGCTACCCATTTCTGCTCCCTGCTCCCCCCTTCTTCCTCTCTCTTTATCCATCTCCCTCTTTCTTCCTCTTTCCATCTCTCCAGCTCCTTCTCTCTTTTGCTCCTTCTCTCTCTCTCTCTCTCTCTCTCTCTCTCTCCTTTTTATCTTCTCTTTCTTTCTCCTTCTCTTTCTTCCTTTTTCTATCTTCTGTCTCTGGCTCCTTCTTTCTCTCTCTCTTATTTTGATCTTCCTTCTGTTGCTCCTTCTCTCTTTCTGCTTTCTCTGTCTTGCTCCTTATCTCTCTCTCTCGATCTCTCCCTTTTATCTTCTCTCTCTTGCTCCTTCTCTCTCGATCTCTCCCTTTTATCTTCTCTCTCTTGCTACTTCACTCTCTCTCTTTTTTGAATTTCTGTCTCTCTTGCGACTTCTCCCGCTTTCTAACTTCTCTCTCTCTCTTTCTATATTCCCTCTTTAGCTCCTTCTCTCTCTCTCTCTCATGTTTTGATCTTCTCTCTCTCTCTTTCTATATTCTCTCTTGCTCCTTCTCTCTCTTGTTTTGATCATCCCTCTCTTGGTCCTTCTCCCTCTTTGTATCTTCTCTCTCTTGCTCGTTCTCTAAAGCTCCCTCTTCCTCCATCTCTTCCTTCCGCCCTTTCTCTCTCCCTCACTCACCTGTTGATCCATGTTCCTCCCTTAAGTTAAAGTTTATTTCTAACATACAGTATGTGGCTTAACAATAACGGAAAAATAATGTACAGAAAAAGAAAATGGTCAGAAACAGAAACTTGTCTCTCTCACCCCCCTCCTTGTCTCTCTCACTCGCTCCCCTCCCCTCTTCTCTCTCTCACCCCCCTCCTTGTCTCTCTCACTCGCTCCCCTCCCCTCTTCTCTCTCTCACCCTCCCCCCTTGTCTCTCTCACCCGCTCCCCTCCCCCCTTCTCTCTCTCACCCTCCCCCCTTGTCTCTCTCACCCGCTCCTCCTCCCCCCTCGTCTCTCTCACCCGCTCCTCCTCCCCCTTGTCTCTCTCACCCGCTCCTCCTCCCCCCTCGTCTCTCTCACCCGCTCGTCCGTGGTGTCCAGGCCCTCCTCCCCCCTCTCCCTCTCCCCCGCTCGTCCGTGGTGTCCAGGCCCTCCTCCCCCCTCTCTCTCTCACCCGCTCGTCCGTGGTGTCCAGGCCCTCCTCCCCCCTCTCTCTCTCTCTCCCTCGCTCCTCCTCCCCTCTTCTCTCTCTCACCCGCTCGTCCGTGGTGTCCAGGCCCTCCTCCCCCCTTGTCTCTCTCACCCGCTCATCCGTGGTGTCCAGGCCCTCCTCCCCCCTCTCCCTCTCACCCGCTCGTCTGTGGTGTCCAGGCCCTCCTCCCCCCTCTCTCTCTCACCCGTTAGTCCGTGGTGTCCAGGCCCTCCTCCCCCCTTGTCTCTCTCACCCGCTCCTCCTCCCCCCTCTCTCTCACCCGCTCGTCCGTGGTGTCCAGGCCCTCCTCCCCCAGCAGAGCGGAGGCCTCCTGCAGCAGATCGGAGCGACCGGAGCAGAGCATCCTGAAGCCCAGGTCCGACTTGAACCGTCCCAGAGCCGAGGGGGCGTCGAGCGAGCGCCAGGACGAGACGCCCGAGTCCGAGCTACAAACACAGAGAGTGTTCACCATCCCTCTTTCAAAGCTGAAGCTAATTTAACAAAAAAATGTTTTAGGGACTTGTAATAAAGTAAAAAAGTCCAGGGGGAATCCATATAAAAGTCCTATTAAATTATTTGTGTGCTTTTGGAGTAGAAACTGACTCTAATTCATCCCAGAATGTTTGATTTGATGTAAATAAGTGTCACATCTTTCTTTTCATATTGAACACGTCCAGCAGCTGAGAGTTTCCTTTTATCAGATGTGGATAAAAAGGAATCAATTAATAAAAAATCTAGCATCCCGCCGGTGGGAATTAAAGTGCCTGTGACAGGTTGGACTGCTGATTTGACAAAAATGCAGTTAAGATAAATAAGTTTCAAACTGTGTTCAAAAACTTCACAAACTTCATTGTGCTTTAGCAATTTTTTAAGGTTTTTTGTCTTACTTCCTGGTTGTAAATGATGACATCACACTAGGAAATTACCATAGCAACATCCTGTACAGTGGGCCAAAACTCATCAGACGTCACAGATTTGTTTATTTTATAAATAAAAATACATGTTAACACCTTTATTTTATTGAAATCATGTATAAAGGTTCAAAAAAAGTAATTTATTTTTGTGTAAATGTTGCGTAACCTTTGTCTTCCCAGTGTGATGTCATCAATTTGTTTACTTCCTGTAATTTTGAACAGATTTTTCAACTTTTCTCCACAAATGGCTGCTTGGTTGGCGTAAAACTATAATTTATATTTACAACAGGTGTTGTCAAAGTCAAAATTAGAAAATCGTGAAAACCTGTCATACGCACTTTAAAGCTGATTTGGCTAAATGTGTCGTCTTTAAAACTATTGTTGGATGTTTTGATGATGCAGCCGTGTGTCGTGTGTGGTTTTACCGCAGCTGTCGGGGCTCACAGTCCTGGAGCAGCAGGACTCTGGACGCCTGTCTCACGTCGTCAGTGTCCACCACAGCACTGCGTCTGTGCTCCGAGAAAACCACAGCCACGTGCAGCCAGGAGGCCAGAGGAGGGAGCAGAGGAGGTCTGGAGGAGAGAGGCACACGTGAGAGGAGCAGGGGAGGTCTGGAGGAGAGAGGCACACGTGAGAGGAGCAGGGGAGGAGGTCTGGAGGAGAGAGGCACACGTGAGAGGAGCAGGGGAGGAGGTCTGGAGGAGAGAGGCACACGTGAGAGGAGCAGAGGAGGTCTGGAGGAGAGAGGCACACGTGAGAGGAGCAGGGAGGAGGTCTGGAGGAGAGAGGCACACGTGAGAGGAGCAGGGGAGGAGGAGGTCTGGAGGAGAGTGGCACACGTGAGAGGAGCAGGGGAGGAGGTCTGGAGGAGAGAGGCACACGTGAGAGGAGCAGGGGAGGTCTGGAGGAGAGAGGCACACGTGAGAGGAGCAGGGGAGGAGGTCTGGAGGAGAGAGGCACACGTGAGAGGAGCAGGGGAGGAGGTCTGGAGGAGAGAGGCACACGTGAGAGGAGCAGGGGAGGAGGTCTGGAGGAGAGAGGCACACGTGAGAGGAGCAGGGGAGGAGGTCTGGAGGAGAGAGGCACACGTGAGAGGAGCAGAGGAGGTCTGGAGGAGAGTGAGAGGAGCAGGGGAGGAGGTCTGGAGGAGAGAGGCACACGTGAGAGGAGCAGAGGAGGAGGTCTGGAGGAGAGAGGCACACGTGAGAGGAGCAGAGGAGGAGGTCTGGAGGAGAGAGGCACGTGAGAGGAGCAGAGGAGGAGGTCTGGAGGAGAGAGGCACACGTGAGAGGAGCAGGAGAGGTCTGGAGGAGAGAGGCACACGTGAGAGGAGGGAGGGGAGGTCTGGAGGAGAGAGGGACATGTGAGAGGAGCAGGGGAGGAGGTCTGGAGGAGAGAGGCACACGTGAGAGGAGCAGAGGAGGAGGTCTGGAGGAGAGAGGCACAAGTGAGAGGAGGGAGGAGGAGGTGTGGAGGAGAGCGGCACACGTGAGAGGAGCAGGGGAGGAGGTCTGGAGGAGAGAGGCACACATGAGAGGAGCAGAGGAGGTCTGGAGGAGAGTGAGAGGAGCAGGGGAGGAGGTCTGGAGGAGAGAGGCACACGTGAGAGGAGCAGAGGAGGAGGTCTGGAGGAGAGAGGAACACGTGAGAGGAGGGAGGGGAGGTCTGGAGGAGAGAGGCACACGTGAGAGGAGCAGAGGAGGAGGTCTGGAGGAGAGAGGCACATGTGAGAGGAGCAGAGGAGGTCTGGAGGAGAGAGGCACACGTGAGAAGAGCAGAGGAGGAGGTCTGGAGGAGAGAGGCACACGTGAGAGGAGCAGGGGAGGAGGTCTGGAGGAGAGAGGGACATGTGAGAGGAGCAGGGGAGGAGGTCTGGAGGAGAGAGGCACACGTGAGAGGAGCAGGGGAGGAGGTCTGGAGGAGAGAGGCACACGTGAGAGGAGCAGAGGAGGAGGTCTGGAGGAGAGAGGCACACGTGAGAGGAGCAGGGGAGGAGGTCTGGAGGAGAGAGGCACACGTGAGAGGAGCAGAGGAGGAGGTCTGGAGGAGAGAGGCACACGTGAGAGGAGCAGGGGAGGAGGTCTGGAGGAGAGAGGCACACGTGAGAGGAGCAGAGGAGGTCTGGAGGAGAGCGGCACACGTGAGAGGAGCAGGGGAGGAGGTCTGGAGGAGAGAGGCACACGTGAGAGGAGCAGAGGAGGAGGTCTGGAGGAGAGAGGCACACGTGAGAGGAGCAGAGGAGGAGGTCTGGAGGAGAGAGGGACATGTGAGAGGAGCAGGGGAGGAGGTCTGGAGGAGAGAGGCACACGTGAGAGGAGCAGAGGAGGAGGTCTGGAGGAGAGAGGCACACGTGAGAGGAGCAGGGGAGGAGGTCTGGAGGAGAGAGGCACACGTGAGAGGAGCAGAGGAGGTCTGGAGGAGAGAGGCACACGTGAGAGGAGCAGGGGAGGAGGTCTGGAGGAGAGAGGCACACGTGAGAGGAGCAGAGGAGGTCTGGAGGAGAGAGGCACACGTGAGAGGAGCAGGGGAGGAGGTCTGGAGGAGAGAGGCACACGTGAGAGGAGCAGGGGAGGAGGTCTGGAGGAGAGAGGCACACGTGAGAGGAGCAGGGGAGGAGGTCTGGAGGAGAGAGGCACACGTGAGAGGAGCAGAGGAGGTCTGGAGGAGAGAGGCACATGTGAGAGGAGCAGGGGAGGAGGTCTGGAGGAGAGAGGCACACGTGAGAGGAGCAGAGGAGGAGGTCTGGAGAAGAGAGGCACACGTGAGAGGAGCAGGGGAGGAGGTCTGGAGGAGAGAGGCACACGTGAGAGGAGCAGGGGAGGAGGTCTGGAGGAGAGAGGCACACGTGAGAGGAGCAGGGGAGGAGGTCTGGAGGAGAGAGGTACACATGAGAGGAGCAGAGGAGGTCTGGAGGAGAGAGGCACACGTGAGAGGAGCAGGGGAGGAGGTCTGGAGGAGAGAGGCACACGTGAGAGGAGCAGAGGAGGAGGTCTGGAGGAGAGAGGCACATGTGAGAGGAGCAGGGGAGGTCTGGAGGAGAGAGGCACACGTGAGAGGAGCAGAGGAGGAGGTCTGGAGGAGAGAGGCACACGTGAGAGGAGCAGAGGAGGAGGTCTGGAGGAGAGAGACACACGTGAGAGGAGCAGGGGAGGAGGTCTGGAGGAGAGAGGCACATGTGAGAGGAGCAGGGGAGGAGGTCTGGAGGAGAGAGGCACACGTGAGAGGAGCAGAGGAGGAGGTCTGGAGGAGAGAGGCACACGTGAGAGGAGCAGAGGAGGAGGTCTGGAGGAGAGAGGCACACGTGAGAGGAGCAGAGGAGGTCTGGAGGAGAGAGGCACATGTGAGAGGAGCAGAGGAGGAGGTCTGGAGGAGAGAGGCACATGTGAGAGGAGCAGGGGAGGAGGTCTGGAGGAGAGAGGCACACGTGAGAGGAGCAGGGGAGGAGGTCTGGAGGAGAGAGGCACACGTGAGAGGAGCAGAGGAGGAGGTCTGGAGGAGAGAGGGACATGTGAGAGGAGCAGAGTCTGCACCAGCAGGAGGCCGGTCCATGTTTAGTCCTGACTCTGGCACCAGCAGGAGGCCGGTCCATGTTTAGTCCTGACTCTGACACCAGCAGGAGGCCGGTCCGTGTTTAGTCCTGACTCTGACACCAGCAGGAGGCCGGTCCGTGTTTAGTCCTGACTCTGGGCACCAGCAGGAGGCCGGTCCGTGTTTAGTCCTGACTCTGGCACCAGCAGGAGGCCGGTCCGTGTTTAGTCCTGACTCTGACACCAGCAGGAGGCCGGTCCGTGTTTAGTCCTGACTCTGGGCACCAGCAGGAGGCCGGTCCATGTTTAGTCCTGACTCTGGCACCAGCAGGAGGCCGGTCCGTGTTTAGTCCTGACTCTGGCACCAGCAGGAGGCCGGTCCGTGTTTAGTCCTGACTCTGGCACCAGCAGGAGGCCGGTCCGTGTTTAGTCCTGACTCTGGCACCAGCAGGAGGCCGGTCCGTGTTTAGTCCTGACTCTGGCACCAGCAGGAGGCCGGTCCGTGTTTAGTCCTGACTCTGGGCACCAGCAGGAGGCCGGTCCGTGTTTAGTCCTGACTCTGGGCACCAGCAGGAGGCTGGTCCGTGTTTAGTCCTGACTCTGGCACCAGCAGGAGGCCGGTCCGTGTTTAGTCCTGACTCTGGCACCAGCAGGAGGCCGGTCCGTGTTTAGTCCTGACTCTGGCACCAGCAGGAGGCCGGTCCGTGTTTAGTCCTGACTCTGGCACCAGCAGGAGGCCGGTCCGTGTTTAGTCCTGACTCTGGGCACCAGCAGGAGGCCGGTCCGTGTTTAGTCCTGACTCTGGCACCAGCAGGAGGCCGGTCCATGTTTAGTCCTGACTCTGGCACCAGCAGGAGGCCGGTCCGTGTTTAGTCCTGACTCTGGCACCAGCAGGAGGCCGGTCCGTGTTTAGTCCTGACTCTGGCACCAGCAGGAGGCCGGGTCCGTGTTTAGTCCTGACTCTGGGCACCAGCAGGAGGCCGGTCCGTGTTTAGTCCTGACTCTGGCACCAGCAGGAGGCCGGTCCGTGTTTAGTCCTGACTCTGGCACCAGCAGGAGGCCGGTCCGTGTTTAGTCCTGACTCTGGCACCAGCAGGAGGCCGGTCCGTGTTTAGTCCTGACTCTGGCACCAGCAGGAGGCCGGTCCGTGTTTAGTCCTGACTCTGGCACCAGCAGGAGGCCGGTCCGTGTTTAGTCCTGACTCTGGCACCAGCAGGAGGCCGGTCCGTGTTTAGTCCTGACTCTGGCACCAGCAGGAGGCCGGTCCGTGTTTAGTCCTGACTCTGGCACCAGCAGGAGGCCGGTCCGTGTTTAGTCCTGACTCTGGCACCAGCAGGAGGCCGGTCCATGTTTAGTCCTGACTCTGGCACCAGCAGGAGGCCGGTCCGTGTTTAGTCCTGACTCTGGCACCAGCAGGAGGCCGGTCCGTGTTTAGTCCTGACTCTGGCACCAGCAGGAGGCCGGTCCATGTTTAGTCCTGACTCTGGCACCAGCAGGAGGCCGGTCCATGTTTAGTCCTGACTCTGGCACCAGCAGGAGGCCGGTCCATGTTTAGTCCTGACTCTGGCACCAGCAGGAGGCCGGTCCGTGTTTAGAGGCAGATAACTCACCTGTGTCTGGTGAGCGTCATGTTTGGAGACTGTAGGTTGTCCATGTGGTCCGTTTGGGGGGCGGAGACAAAGTAATAGAGCGTGTGCAGAGCGTCCGGGCTCCATGATACCGGCGTGTGATTGGCTGACGGAGCAGAGGGGGCGGGCTGTGGGCGGTAAAGGAGGTGCATGGACCGCGACACCAGGTCACCTACAAACAGGACAGAAGAAAAGAAATGTCAGGACTTTTATATTTATGGAGAAATATCTTAAAGGTGCATTCATCGTTACAGTTTAATTCACTATTTCATTCATTATTCATTTTCTGTATTGTTTTTAGCCTTTAAACATACTCCTGAGTATTTTAAATTTGCTATGTT
Organism: Rhinogobius similis; assembly: GCA_019453435.1. Classification (NCBI taxonomy): domain Eukaryota; kingdom Metazoa; phylum Chordata; class Actinopteri; order Gobiiformes; family Gobiidae; genus Rhinogobius; species Rhinogobius similis. Next base: position 35,903,458 of record CM033619.1, on the reverse strand, counting down.
ATGTTTTAGAACAAAAAAAAAAGTTTCTTAGTAACTAAATGAACATGTTTCTCTGCTGTCTGCGCTTGCACTGAGTTTATGCGGCTAGTAGATGGCGCCAAGCATTTACACCTTATTCTGCCCCGCCCACTTTTGCCGTTTTTTGCCCTTTTGTTGTAAACGCACTTCCGTTTGACGAGAACTCCGTTAAAGCTAATGACGAACGAGGGAAAAGTCTGTCGCTAAAATGTTACATAAAGTAGATTGATTTGTGTGAAATGTTTAATGAACACGAGCAACAACAAGTCACAACGCAACGATTTCCTGAAAACGTCTTTTTAGTCGAGTAGAACTTATTTTCTGTTGAGCTCGTCTGCTACATGTGAACTACAACGGAAACAAGACGGCGGCACGTACGGCAACTTCAGGAATAAGGTGAATAGATACAGTGTGCAGCGCGTCATATCTGGGCGCGTTGTCTGGTGTGGGGGAAACGCTCTGTTGATTCAATAGGAAACTTACATTTTTTCCTTCTTATAATACGTTTTCTGGAGAACTAACTCGTATAAACCTCTTTATTCTTCTCCATGTCTTTGTGTCTCTAGTTGGCACAGTGTAACTCCTTAAGTCGGCAGGAGTTGCAGTTGTGGAAGAGTGGGTGATAAAGAGCAGTTTTTCTACATTGAAACAAATGGATTGCGTTAGTGGGCGTTCCCTCGTATTCCAACTGTATCTATGGTGATTCATTGCTTAATGCAATTAGGTGATTATTAATAACCCGGACTATTCACCTTATTCTGCCCCGCCCACTTTTGCCTCTTTTTGCCACAGACTTTTGTTGTAAACGCACTTCCGTTTGACGAGAACTCCGTTAAAGCTAATGACGAACGAGGGAAAAGTCTCGTCGCTAAAATGTTACATAAAGTAGATTGATTTGTGTAAAATGTTTAATGAACACGAGCAACAACAAGTCACAACGCAACGATTTCCTAAAAACGTCTTTTTAGTCCATGTAGAACTTATTTTCTGTTGAGCTCGTCTGCTACGTGTGAACTACAACGGAAACAAGACGGCGGCGCGTACGGCAACTTCATGAATAAGGTGAATAATAATCTATAATAACGATGCTCCCTGTCCCGTCCGAGAGGCGGTGCTCACTCACACAGCTCAGGGAGGCTGCTCACGGTGGCGCCCCCCAGTGCCTGCTCCAGAGACTGCAGCTCCATCTGAAGGTACACGTCCTCCCTGCTCTCCGCAGAGTCCCGGGGAGCCCTGGAGGAGACGAGGGCGGGGCCGCACAGCTCCCCTGCGGGAAACACAAAGGATTCTGGGTAAGTCAGCTGTTTGTGGTTGGAGTTACACAATATAATTACAATTAAGGATGAGTGCATTTAAAGTAGGGCTGCAGCAATTAATCAACAATAAAAATGAATAGTAACACTTTATATTAACTACACTTATTCCAGCCTTAATAAAGCATGAACAAAGACTTAATTCATGGTGAACAAATGGTATATTAAGAATGATTCAGGCTTAGTAACTACTTAACGAATACTCTAACCCTGATTCCTAACCCAACCCCAACCTTAATTAAGTAATTACTAATCATGAATTATGCTTAATAAACTATTTGTTCATCATGAGTTAAGTCTTTGTTGATGCAAGATAAGGTGTAGTTATTATAAAGTGGTACAAAATTAATCAATTATAATACTTGATAATCGTAATCGTTAACTGGACTATACACACACTAAACACAAAGACCTTTTATAACAAAATGTCACATAAACAATAGATTATTGCTGATATCACATCAAAATGTCACAAAAAAGTCGATTATTGCTGATTTTTTCCATTAATAACACACTTTATTAATGAATATTCTCCCTCTAGAAGACTTCAGTCACCATATTTCAACCTTTATTTGGCTGTTAATGCTTTTCAAAGACTAAATATATGATGAAATAATCATTTGACTGGTCGACTGCTAAAATAATCGTTAGTGACAGCCCTAATCTAAAGGTGTTTTTTGTTGAAATTAGCAATACGTGACTAAACCATTAATTTAAGTAATTGTAACAAACCAGAATCAGGCTGTAATTCTTTCCCCGTCCCATCTGGAGCGCCCCAGGGCTGTGTCATTGCCCCAACACTGTTCATTCTCTTTTTGAACGACTTATTGACCGCTTTGGAAGGCTTCTCTTTACTTGTAGTGATTTGTACTTTTCATCTTATTACAGTTATTTTCAGCACATTACATTAAAGCTGGGCTACCTGATTTTCACACTTCGAAACTGGATGTTTGTGTTTTAAACTTTACACGACCCACAAACCCTGGCACTGGTGGAAGAAGTACTCAATTTAGTTACTCAAGTAAAAGTTCATATACATGTGACACAAGTAAAAGTATCACATTAAAACATGTACTTTAAGAGTAAAAAGTGAAAGTATTTCATGCAGATTATCAGACCAGTTTATGTATTAAATGTCATAATTTTGGTAAAGAATCGTGCGTCATTTTGCTAAACAAAGGTCAATTCAAAAGAATTTCTTTCATTTTATTGTACATTTTTCTTTGCTTGTTGTTGAGCTTCAGGCAGAACGTCACCATCAACGAGATAAAAAGAACCCTCAAACAGAATGAAAAGTACTTTCTACTTTTCAGTCCAGTTAAAAATGTAGACGAGTAAAAAGTACAGATTCTTGGTCTCAAATGTAGTGAAGTAAAAGTAAAAAGTATCCACTGTAACAACATCTTAAGTAAAGCACAGATACCTAAAAACTTTTCTTAAGTACAGTACTTTTATCGTAGAAGGGTTTCAGGGGTTGTCATCCGGACGCTGTTTGAAGATCGAGACGTTTCGACACTACTCAGAGTAGCATATAAGCCTGAGTTAGACCAGCTCTCTGATTGACAATGATTTTTGGATAAAAGTGGAAACGTCTCGATCTTCAAACAGCGTCCGGATGACAACCCCTGAAACCCTTTCTATGATGAACCACACCTGGACGAATGAGGGATTACAGTACTTTTACTTGTTCCTTGTTCCTTTCCACCACGGCCCACACAGGCACATCATTAACATTACAGTTTTTTGGGTTCATGCTCGGCTTTAAAGCTGCACTTTTCATACAGTGAAGTGAAATCAGGGAGGTCCACCTGAGCGCAGCCAATCAGAGCGCTGCTTTCAGCTTTTGATGAGACAGAAAATACTTTATTATCAGCTGCAGACAGCACACAGCAGTCTAATTTTGTCACAAAGTACTGCTTTTACATAAAACTTTTTGGTAGAAAACTCAAAATGTACTCATTTGCAAAAATTAAAAAAAAAGTCAGGTACTCCAGACATTTATCCACTGCTAAATTCGGTACCACTAAAGCATTAAGAAAGACTTAATTAATAATGAACATATAGTTTATTAAACATGATTCAGGATTAGTAACGACTTAATTAAGGTTAAGGTGAGGGTTAGAATATTTGTTAAATAAGCCTGAATCATTCTTAATAAACTATTTGTTGATTATGAATTACGTCTTTGTTGATGCTTTATTAAGTCATGAATAAGTGTAGGTATTATGAAGTGTTACCCTAAATTCTACTGAACATTGAACTTCTTTCTACCTGTGGCCCATCGAGGCAACTGTTTTTGTGATTTTGGGCTCTACAAGAATAAATTGAATTGAATCTCTGACTGATTCAAACAACCCAAACTGTCAAATGTGTTGTGTTTGTGTGTTTTCCGCTGCAGACGCTGTGGCCGCTCTCACAGACTGCCTTTGTGCTGGACAGACTGTGCTGCTGACTCCGACTTTGACACAAAACCAGGGTTTAGCCCCGGCCCGGCCCTCGGCCCCGGCCCTCGGCCCCGGCCCTCGGCCCCGGCCCGGCCCTCGGCCCCTGTGCGACTCTGGGTGAATGAGCGACGTCATGTGGTCCGTAAACACTCAGCCGAGGACAAAGAGGTGCAGTTCCACAGGTCGAGGCTCCAACACGGGGCTTTGTGGAATAATGAGCTCTGATTGGCTCCTGTGTTTACAAACTGAACAGGCGTCTATTCAGGGCCCCCTCCCCCCCCCCCCCGGGCCGTGGAGGGGGCCCCCCGGGACGCCCCCCAAAGCCTCCTGTGTGTCGCCCAAAGTGAGACCTGCTCGGCCCAGAGGAGAACAATGTGAGACTGTGAGGGAACAATCAGGGAAAGTGTGACCGCGAGCCAGAAAATAACTCACCGGCCAGAAAGTTCAAACTACAGAAAAACTACACAATGAATCTTTACATGAGTCAAAAGTCTGATTTCAGGATATTAATCTTAATTTCAAACGTTTTGATCTGTTAAGATTAGTTAACTATTTCTTTAATATAAGTAGGTTTGTGACTTGTTTCAATACATTATTTCTTACTTCAAGACAAATTATCTGCCACTGGGTTAAGATCATTTTACTTACTCCATTGGCAATTTTTAAAAACTTATTCTAGGCTAAACTATCGCAGGATCATCAGAAATACCTTGAAACCAGTGAAATATTCTGCATCACATCAGAAATTACATCTCATCAAGTAAAAAACGACTCAAATCCAGATCAAAATGATGAATTCAAGTCATTTTAAACAAGACTAGATTTACATTTTTTGCTGTGTATTTGTTTATTTATGTATTTGATGTGGACATGGCAGTTACTGTGGATGGACCAGATGCATTGTTTCAACATCTGTCCAGAGGAGGCTTTTTAGAGAAATTCAATTAAGGAGAGACACTACGGGCAAAACTCTTTTTTTTTCATTTTTCGTCAGTTCACTCTCAACATATCGACTTTCATGAGGAAACAACAAATGTGTCCAATCTGCTCCTAAAGATGTTTTATTCTTCCATTGAATCCACTTCATCCATAGATTTCTCTGGGACATTGTAACTCCAAAGGACGTTTTCTTAAAATGCATTTTTGTCCCTCGAGACATAAAGATCAGCCTTAAAGTAGATCCTACAAACTGTACAATCTGGACTCAACAAGATTTAGACCAAACGAACACAAGGATTTTTAAATATCTGATTCTAAAACTGATTTATACAGGTTTTAAGTTTAAAAAAATTTGCAGAAATTTGAATTTTTAGGACAATTTTCAGTTTTAGTTTTACTCAAAAACTAAATAAGAAATCCAAAATCCCTTCTGTACATTTTTCTATAACTAATATGTTACAAAATTAACCAAGAAATTTAAACCTTTTTCAGTTCATTTTTCAGATTTTTGGCTGTTTTTTCACATAAAATGCCTTATTTCTACATGAAAACATGACATGATGAAGTTGTAATATATTTTTTCTTACATTTGTGAGTAAACTACAAGAGAAGTTTACAATTAACATCTTTAAATTTAAGATTTAAGTTTCCTATTCACCTGCAGCGTCTCACCTTAAGTAATAAAACTAGCTCTTCTTCCACCACTGGACCAGGATTGGGCGATAGTGACAAAAACAAATATCTCAGTATTTTTGTTTTGCTTGAGTATCACCAACTCAACATTAAGCTTATTACATGTGGTTTAATTATCAGACAAATTAAAGACTTTCAGATTTATCTAAATGTCCCAAATATCAGAGATGTTGGGCATTTTCACTCATAAAAGGCGTTATTTATAAATGAAAACATGACTCTCTTTTTTAAATAACTCTAAATTAAACATTTTTTCCTACTCAACTGCAGTCAAATTGGAAATAAAATGTCTATTCCTGAATTCAAATGACAATGCGTGGTGATTCTGTGTCAAACAGACCTGAATCTACATTTTCACATTCACAGAACGAGCTCCATAGTTTGGACCATTTTCCGATGTTCTTGTGAGTGATTTTCCGTCCCGTTTGGCGTCAGAATCGCAGAGTCGCTCAAAACAAAAGCTTCCCGCGCGATTCCCACAGACGGCTCAGTCTAACACAACACTGTGAGGCCCAAAGGCACAAGGGCAGCAGCATTAGGAGTGAGAAGAGCAAACCTGACATACTGTCCTTTAACACAATCCAAAACGTCTTGTGGTGACACTTTATAAAAACCAGATTTTTAATGACTTTTTTATGATTTTCTAATTTTGACTTTGACCAATGAAGTGGGATTTTGTGAAGAAAAGTTGTAAAATGTGTTGAAAATGACAGAAAGTAGAGAGAATCCACAACAAACACATTTTCTGACCCTTTAAACATTAATTAAACACAATTAAAGCGTCATAGATAATAATAATTTCTGTGACATTAGAGGAGTTTTGACCTCACATGGTTGCTAGGTAACAGTTATGGACATGTGACGTCATATTTAACAACAAGGAAGTCAGATTTTACACCTAAAACACTGTCAAACTGGGAAAAATGTGCAACTATTTTAAGAAAAATGTAAATATATTGATCTAAACTGACATTTTCTAAAATTTGCCAAACTTTAGTAAAATGTAAACGAAGACTTAGTTCATAATCAACAAATAGTTTATTGAGGATGATTTAGGCTTTAATTCCCTGAACGACTAACATAATCCCTTAATGAAGTAGTTACTAAACCAGAATTATTCTTAATTAATTAATTATTTGTTCAGTTGAATTAAGATGAGACTCTACAGACAAAACCATTTTTTTAATTTTTTCAATGTTTTTTGGTCAGTTTTCTCTCGACACAAAGACTTTCATGTGGAAACAACAAACTCGTCCAATCTGTTCTTAAATAATTTAGAGTTTGATTCTTCCATTGAATCCACTTCATCCATAGATTTCTCTGGGACATTGTAACTTCAAAGATCAGCCTTAAAGTAGATCCTACACCAAACTGTACAATCTGGACTCAACAAGATTTAGACCAAACGGACAGAGGGATTTTTTAATATCTAATTCTGAATTAATGTTTAAATTTTTTTTCCCTCTTCACCTGCACATCTCACCTTAAAGGCCAATTCATACTTCATAAGAAGTACGAACTTTGTTCGTGCGCCTCGGGCTGTAAGAACAAAATTACGTCATTTTGTTCTTACAACCTCTGTTCGGCTGTTCTCGCAGCCTGTTCTTGGCACATCAGCTGAGCAGAACTTTGTTCGGCAAAGCCGTGCGTCAACTAGGCTCTGATTGGCCAGTTTTTCAAAAGGGGCGGGGTAAATTGCCTTGGGCGCATGTTGGAGAAATAGTGTTATCCTAAAGACAAGGTGGTCAAACCGACGGGCTGACATCTGAAGTACGAAAAGTGCCTCTCCTCATCTATCTCCCGCATTTGTTGAACGAGCAGACTGTATTTGCCCTGTACTACCCGCGTTGTATTTAGCGGCCATCATGCCATCTTCACTCATTTCGTTCTGTCTCCTTGGCCAGCGCATGTAAAAGCAGGTCGTCATCCTCTTCATCTTCAAACATCATCCTCTCTTCTTCCTCCTCCTCTCTCATCCACTCAAAAACTACATCTGCCATCATTGCTAAAACGATATCAACTGAGCTGTCAGCGATGGCAATCTCCATAGAAACAGCGTGGACACAGTTGTTGGGGATCACGGGGGCGAGGTCTGAAGGAGTTCCGCTGCGGCGCTTGAGCTGAAGTATGAATGCCAGAGCCGAAACGAACTTTGTTCTTGTTCTTACAGCCTGAGGCGCACGAACAAAGTTCGTGCTTCTTATGAAGTATGAATTGGCCTTAAGTCTTAGTTCATGCTTTTTTAAGGATATTTAAGGTGTGTTATTATAAAGTGGTGCCATTGTTTTTCATTTGTTTGTTTTTAAGCTTGAACAATGTTTCTGTTATCATGTGTTTGGCGACTGAACAGAGCAGACTCATGAACGCTGGATCCACTGGACTCGACTGTTCTCTCACATTTGCTCGTTGGTGAGTTTCTCTGAGTCTTGTTCTTCTGCAGAACAGAGTGTGATTGTGTGAGTCCAACAGACGACACAGAGGTGTTCAGGTGAAACAGGGACCTCTGTGTCGTCTGGAGGTCAAAGGTTAACAACACACACGACCCCTGAGCCTCCCACGGGCCCCAAGAGGAGCCCAGGAGCACTGAAACACAGAGGAGCACAGTGTCAGAGTCAGAGGTCATTATTCTGAGACACTGCTCTGTGAATGAATCCGCCTGACCTTTAACCTTTAACCTTTAAATGTAAAATATAGTTCATGTTTATTTAAAATAACTTAACGGTTCAAGTCAAAGTACAGTCTCCAGAATCTGAGGTAATGGTTCATTATTTTCACGTCTGTGACTCTGAGCTGCACGAGAACTATTACATTTGTTTTGGCCCAAAATCACAAAAGCCGCTTCAAACTTGTCAAACTCACGTGCACGTGCACTTGTACTGACCGTGCGCGTTCCTGCCGCTCAGCAGCGGCGCGTGCGCCTGCAGCGGGCTCCACAGTTCCGGGTCCAGGTCCACGGTGCAGTCCAGGCGCGCGGCGCTCACGGCTCCGGGCTCGTGGTTCTCTCTGGCCGCGTGGAGCGCGCGCACTACGATTTCCTCTGCGAGCCGCTCCGTGCATGCGCACAGGTACACTGCTGCGTACTCACGAACGCGCACGGACACGCGCGTGTCCACCATCCACCTGAAGAAGCGCCCCACGGAGAGCGCGAGCCCGCAGCGGGAGGACTTGCTCCGTGTGCGCGTGTCGCCGCTCATGCAGTGGAGCGACACGGCGCGCACCGCTGCGGCGACGCACCGCTCTGAAAGACTTCTGCTCAGAACGACGCGCACCGCGCTGTGCGCCTCCAGCCGCGTGCACCGCTGGTGCACCGCGCTCAGTCTCTGCGCCTCGCGCGCAATCCGCAGCACCGGGTTTCTGAGCAGCGCGGACAGCCGCCGCACCGCGTCTCCGGTAAACGCATCCCAGCCGCACACGCGCCGCACCAGCTCCCGCAGCTCGTGCGCGCTCCAGGGAAACTCCTCGAGCTCCGGCAGCCGCGGCAGAGACTGGAGCAGGTCCTCGTGGAACCAGCCGCCGCTCCGCGCGTCCCAACTGCCGCCGCCGCTGCTCACGGAGCCGCTGCTCGCGCTCCTGCGCACGTGGCCCAACTCCAGGCTGCTCATGGTCCAGAGTCTGGACTCCAGACTGAGCTCCGGGACCGGGTCCCACTAAACCCGGGGCCCCGAGAGCAGAGCACGCCCCCCGGGGCCCCGGAAGTCCCGCCGCTGAATCAGACTCACAACAGCCTCAGTGTTCATCACGAGCAGAACAGAAGGACCACACTTTGATTTAACATGTTATTTATTTAAATGTTCTACCTTTGAACAAGTGTAAACAGGAGTCACGTAAAGCACACGAGCGTCAGACTCACACTTTATAAAGTAACTGTATAAAGTTTAACTCATCATGCGCTTCACAGCCGGACCACTAGAGGGCAGCCGTGCACTACTGTCCTAACCACAGACAGAGCGACTCCGGCCTGTGCTCTACAGTTATTAAATATGAGTTCAATAAATAGGGGGGACATCAGCAGTGAGCCAGCTCACACGAACATAAGGCATCCAGACCAGTTACAAAAAATAAAAGCTGCTTTAGCGGTTAACGTTTTACAAAAGCTCAAGTGCAGCTGAAAGACACGAGGAGCAGCGCAGAACTCGACCTGAGCTGTCATTGTTCAGAGCGCTGTCTGTCAAACAGGAACAGCATCAACACAAAGAAAGAAAACAGACCAGTCCTACGTCTAACATGGCACACTTTAAAGGTCCTACATCGTGTGTTATTTACAGTTTTTGAACGACTTTGACACACTGTACAACCACACGTGTAATTATTTGTCACATTATGTAATAAGCCACAGTTATTACATAATTAAACAAATATGTAACAACAGAGAAAATGGCTCGCACTAAACTTCAGGAGACATTTGTAGCATGATTATTAGATGGTAATAGGATAGTAATAGGATGGTACTAGGATAGTAATAGGATGGTAATAGGATAGTAATAGGATGGTACTAGGATAGTAATAGGATGGTAATAGGATGGTAATAGGATGTAAGATCACAAGACATGAGTGTATTTACAGCCTTGTTTACATATTATTACCACCAACAAAATACCAGCCATTGTTCCATTTACAATTTTAAACTGTGTTAGGAGTGAGGATTAATCAGCCACAAAATGACCCTATGAGTGGAGAGGCCGACCCTGTAATTATAATGTAATAACCCTCTAATTACCATGTGCTGTGCATCATGACGTCCCTGTGCTGTCATATGTCACATTTACACATTGGTCACTTTAGACCTTTGCATTAGTGACACAGATTTTGGTTACATCAGATTATATTTTAGTTGAAAAAAAAAACACATTTTGTAATAATTTGTCTAAATATGTAATAACTGTTGTTTATTACATAATTCAGTAAATGATTAAAAGTGTGGTTTTATTCCATGATGAACTGACACATTTATTCGGCTACATTTTCCATTATTACTACATTATGCGGCTTTGATATTTCACAATTACAGGTTGAAAAGTCGGCCTGTGTATTTATAAAACAAGTTAAAGCTGGGGTGCCTGATTCTCACTGTGGAACCAGAAGTCGGTTTTTAAATCACTCTGACTCGTCCCTCGCTCTCTCAAACCCTTTGACTCATTGTTAAAATTCACATGCATTCATTTTCGGTCCAGTGCACAACTTTAAAACCGCGTTTTTCAGACGGCAAAGTGAAACTGGGAGGACCACCCAAGCACAGCCAATCAGAACGCTGCTTTTAGCTTTTACTTTGAGACACAATACTTGATTATTAGACGCAGACAGCGCACAGGGGTCTCATTTCTGTCACAAAGTGCTGCTCTCACAAGATACTCTTTGAAGGAAAACACAAAACACTGTAATTTACACCCAGAAAAGTCAGGTACCCCAGCTTTAAAGTAATTAAGCGTTGAATTCTGAGCTTCCAAAAAGCTGGAAACACTGATGATTACCACCTCATGACATCACAATGTGGAAGGAAGCCTGAAGAGATCAACCAAATATGAAAGATTTAAAGTGCGCATGACAGGTTTTCACGATTTTCTAATTTTGACTTTACTCAGTGTATTAACACCTGTTGTAAATATAAATTATACTTTTATACCAATCAGGTCGCTGTTTGTGGAGAAAAGTTGAAAAATATGTTGAAAATTACAGGAAGTAAACAAACTGATGACATCACACTGGGGAGACTAAGTTTATACACGATTTACACAAAATAAACTACTTTTGTGACCCTTTAAACATGAATTCAACTAAATAAATAAGTTCAAATATAGTTTTATTTGTCAGGTAAAAGAATTGATGACATTAGATGAGTTTTAGCCCAGTTTACAGTCTGGTTGCTATGGTAATTTCCTAGTGTGATGTCATTATTTACAACCAGGAAGAGTAATTAAAACGTATAAAACTACTAAACTGGGATGACGTTTGTAAAGAATTTTAGCAAAACTTGAAATATATTTATCTTAACTGCATTTTAGGTTAATGAGTGGTCAAGCCTGTCATGGGCCCTTTAACTTAAAGGGCCCATGACAGGTATTTATGATTGTGTAATTTTGACTTTATTCAGTGTATTAATACCTGTTGTAAATACAAATTATAGTTTTACACCAATCAAGTCGCTGTTTGTGGAGAAAAGTTGGAAAATCTGTTGAAAATTACAGGAAGTAAACAAACTGGTGACATCACGCTGGGGGGTCAAAGGTTGTGCATAATTAACACAAAACAAACTACTTTTTTTACCTTTTAAACATTGATTCAACAAATTAAAGGCGTTCACATGTGTTTTTATTTGTCACATGAAAAAATCTGTGACATTAGATGAGTTTCGGTGCACTTTACAGGATGTTTCTTGGTAATTTCCCAGTGTGATGTCATCATTTACAACCAGGAAGTGAAATTAAAACCTGAAAAACCGCTAAACTGGGGTCAAATTTGTAAAGATTTTATCAGAATTTGAAATATATTTAACTGCAATTGAGTCAAATGAGTCGTCCAACCTGTCAGAGGCACTTTAAATAACTTAACAAAAAAAACAAAGATATGTTTTTTGACGATTTAACACGGCGAAGAGTTCAAAAAGGTGAATTAAACACGATATAGGACCAGTAAGCTCTTGGTTATTGACGCTGGCACACACGTATTTGCTTGGCACTGGTAGCTCACACTTACAGCACTAAAGGTTCTTATCGAGTCTTGTTCGGGGCAGTTCGACAGCTTTCGTGGAACAGAACGGACGTGGATTGTGCTTATCGAGATTCCGCAGACGTCGAGGGACTCCGGAGGCTTTTACGCCGACGCTCCGGAGACGAAACCCGGGCGCCGTCGCATTAAAGGACACGCCGTTTGTGTTGTTTTGTTATTGTTATTGGTCTTTAAACTTGTGCCTTTACTCATGTTTTAGAACTTAAAATAACGTAGCACTGAAAACCATAGAGTCTTTTCTATCAATCAGGCGTTCCCTTATCAGGATTTGTGTTAGCACTCCATTTACTGGCAGCAGAGGGAACTATCATGGGGAAATAAACACAAACTAGCTTGCTAATAGGCATTTTCGCACATACAAATATCATAAAAGCTATTTGCCTCAGGCCCTGTTTAGTTTGAGGATCCACCCAGTCCCCGTTGGTCACGTTCGGTCTGTCTGACGATAAAATGTACTTGTTCAATTGAGTTAGGATTACAGAAGTCTTTTTTTCCTTCGTCCATCTCTGTTTGAGCTCCGCACCTGAACATTAGACTGTGATGCACAAAAAGCTCAAACAAACAGTGACATTTACAATAAAACACAGTCATTCACAGTTGTTCAGAATTGTAGTTACTTCTTACTAATTAAGAATTGTATTTTTAGAGTTACTGTGTCCAAGCCGTCTTCAAGTTTCTCTTTCGCATCAAAAAAGTTATAGTCATAAAGGGAATTAAACATATTTCATGTTCATGTTACTTTGTATGTATGTTTGTATGTATGTTTTTTTTGTTTTGTTTGTTTTTTAAGGTTTCTGGTCTGAATGGAAAGTACCTGCCCCTGAGCAGGAGCTAAATATCCCCTAAATGGGGTTTTGGTTCCTAATCTGTGTGAAAAGCACCAGGAACTGCTGAACAAAGGTTCCTACAGCGGGAAAACAGCTGATGTCAGCACAAAGTTGTAATGAACATGATTCATTAATTAATTAATTCATTTTCTCCTGCTTATTCCCGTTAGGGGTCGCGGGAGGACATGCAGACTCCACCCAGTGTGATGTTAGGGTGGTCCGGGATTCGAACCCACGATCTCCTTGCTGGGATGTGCAATGAACGTGATTTGAGGCAGAAATGCTCAGAAGAAGTCTGTGATGATTTCTGGACTTAAAAACAGCACAGGACACCTCCGGAAATCTACTTTTGATGTCCCAAATCTGGGAAATTTAAAACAGCGTATTTTGTGAGGCTCAGAGGTGGAGGAGCTGGTAAACAATATCAACAGAAATGTTCTTGAAGAGGGAAAATGTTCCAACATTATGCAACTATTTTGCATAATGTGTGTTCTGTAAGACTGAGTCAAGCTAGCTTTTGTTTATTTCCCCATGGTAATTCCTTCAGACACCAGTAGGTGGAGCGCTAACATCAAATCCTGATGATCCTGTGGTTCTCCCTGAGGTTTCTACTTTTTCCCGTGGGGTTTTTTGTAGTTTTTCCTGAAGGAGGGTCAAAGGACAGGGGCATTCTGGGACAGTTATCTGAACTGCTTTTACCTGTGGCCCATCGAGGCAACTGTTGTTGTGATTTTGGGCATTATAAAAATAAATTGATTTGATTTGATTTGATTTGATTTGATTTGATTTGATTTGATTTGATTTGATGAGGGAACGCCTGTCTGAGAGAAAGTAGTGTGTGCAGTCTGCAGTATACATTATTTTAAGTTCTAAAACGTAAGGCGCCAAAGTAAAAGTACAAGAGTTTAAGATGTTTAAAGTCAAATAATGCATTCTCTGTGTCCTTTAATTAAGACAGTAAGGGCATCTGGCTTAGAAAATGGCAAGAATGTGTGTTTGTCTTGCCGGCAGTGACGTTTAAATGATCCAAATCGACCTGTGAGTTGCACAAGTTCAGCGTCAGAGCGTCGGAGCCCCGTCCCGTCGACAGTCGTTTGCCCTCACGACGTCTCCTCTGCGCCCGCCCCGTCCTGGAGGCTGAGGCCGACGGGCGCCAGACTCTCCGACTGACTGATCCCGGGACACGCCGCCGCCTGGCACTGGGCCACCGGAGCGGAGAGGGTCCTGGTCAGCCTGGAGTCCGGGGGCGACTGGTAGGGGGGCGGTCCCGTGAGCGGCGAGTCCTCGGGCGAGGCCAGGGCCGTGCGGTGGATGATGATGGGCTCCGGGGACGGCAGGGGGTCCAGGGCGCGCGGGTCCTTGGACGGGCTCTGGTCCGGGGACTGGGGCGGGGCGGGGCAGGCCGGCGCGGGTCTGTGACTGAGGGGTGGAGCCGGGGGGTCCTGACCCAGAGGGCGAAGGGGCAACTCCTCTGCTTTTCCTGCGAGATAAACAGAAGAGAAGATGTTTTATGTGGAACAATTATGAAAACTACGACAGTCGTTCACTCAGATTCCATTCATTTGGTTTGGTTTGGTTGTAAAAACTACTAAGATAATAATCACATCTAATAAATCCAAAAAGGAAGAGGAGATTTGAAGGATTCTATCTGATAAAACTCCTCTATAAGGTCCTTCTGGATAGAAAAATCCAAGGAAACTTTTCTTAAAACTCTGAAAATAGTCTAGGCTATTTAAATCACGATACAATGTATTTTAAAATGTATTTAGTTATATCTGAAAATCAAAATGGAATCCCAGTCATGTAAAGATCGTCCTGCAAAGGATTTTTGTGAAGAAAGTAATTTTAGGAATGAAATTGATGAGTGTAAAGTGAAGGGATTTAATGGAAGTAACAGCGTCTGATGGCATCGAGAAACAGAATAAATGATGCGAACAGTTCAAATAAAACAAATAACTGAAATATTTAAAGTAAAATTTGAATGTTTAGAAATGTGGGGAAAAGCAGCTGCAGAAAGGAAGGAAAAAGTATATGAAAATAGAGAAAGAAATCTGAAGTATTTAGATATGGTTAAAGGACCATTTCAAGACACACCACTTGATTTATCTGCACTCTTCTCTTTTATTTTTTTATAATAATGATTAATCTGTTTTAATTTTAATGTCATTTTATTCTGTCGTGTAAAGCACTTTGAACTGCCTTGGGACATGACGTGTTTCAGCCAAATCATAGCTTAAAGCAGCGCTGAGTCAGATTCCACCACTAGACGACATCAGGAGAAGGAAAGATAAAACAAAACAGTTTTATGCATTTTGTGGATTGTTCAAGGGACAGTAAAAGCATCACAATGGAAACAAGCGGGTGGCATGCCCTCCACAAGATAAATTACAAGTTAGCTTTGAGGAGAGCCCCCTCAAGGCACGATTGCACATTTTTAAGGTTGTGTAGTGTAAAATCTGCACCTAAAGGGAAATGAAGGCTTTTACTTGAAGTCTGTACGACAGGTTTGACGTCACATTTCATTAAACCATGATTATATTTAAGATTTTACTAAACATTTTGCCTGTTTCCGACCTGATTGGTGTAAAACTATAATATGTATTTACAAGAGGTATTAATACACGGAATAAAGTCAAAATTAGAAAATCGTAAAAACCCGTCATACGCACTTTAACGATCATACTATGTTGACTCTTGGATTCATACTATGTCGACTTTTCAAATCCCAAAGGGCCTGTATTGATGGTAAATAAACTTCTCCCGCTTAAGACATCCAGTTGGTCTCCTGCCTTTTACTTCCACCCTTCCCAGGACAATCTGAATACTTCTACAATAATATTTGTATGAAATTAAAAGAGATAAGGAGCGCTGCGTGGGTACGTGAGTACGTGAGAATAATTAATGGGTAAAGAAACAGGTGCTCAGTTGGAGATGGGGTGCTTCTTACAATAAAACAGTTCTGTCTTATTAGGGTAAAAAATGTAGCAAAAAATGTGTAGAGGGGGTGCACGGTGACACAGCGGCTAGAGCTTCTGCCTGTCAATAAGGAGATCGTGGGTTCAAATCCCGGACCACCCCAACATCACACGATCTCTCTGGGTGGAGTCTGCATGTCCTCCCCGTGTTACCGTGGGTTCTCTCCGGGTTCTCCGGCTCCTCCCACCGTCCAAAGACATGACTGTGTAGGTTAATTGGAAACTCTAAATTTTCCCTAGTGTGTGAATGGATGTCTGTCCTTGTTTGTGTCTCTGTGTTTGCTGTGATAAATTGTCCACTGTCCAGGGTGTACCCCGCCTAAGGCCCAAAGTCACTGGGACCCCTCCAGTCACCCGCGACCCCTAACGGGAATAAGCGGTAGAAAATGAATGAATGAATAGATTTTGAATGTCTTAATCTGTTTTGTGATTTTAATGTCATTTTATTCTGTCGTGTAAAGCACTTTGAACTGCCTTGTGTACGGATTGGGACACGACGTACCGTATTTTCCGCACTATGAGGCGCACCGCATTATAAGGCGCATAGAATAGAAGCTACAGTAGTGGCTGTGGTTGCGTAGTTGCGGCTCAGTATTGATCCATATATAAAGCGCACCGGATTATAAGGCGCACTGTCAGTTTTTTGAGAAAATTGAAAGCTTTTAGGTGCGCCTTATAGTGCGGAAAATACTGTATTTCAACCGAATCATAGACTTTTAAAGCAGCACAGAGTCAGATTCCACCACTAGACGACATCAGGAGAAGGAAAGATGAAACAAAGCACAAACAGACAGATCACCTGGAGGAGGCAGGTCCAGCTTCCTCTTCCTCAGCTCGGACATGGCCCCCTGCAGCTGCTCGATGATGAGGTCGTCGCTGTGGGACAGGGACACGGCGATGCGCTCCTGCAGGAAGTCCCGGAGCTCCTCCAGGGACATGCGCACCAGACGCTCTGCAAACACAGATCAGGCGCGTGAACGTCCCGAGCGGGAGGCCACGCACGGCGCCGCGGGCTCAGACTCACTGCGGTGCACTTTGAGGACGGTGTAGGACATGGCGGTGAGCAGCCTCTCCCCCTCCAGGATGAAGATGTCCCACAGACGCAGGGTCAGGCTGAACGGGGTCTGGGGTCAAAAGGTCAAAAGGTCAAGGGTTACACAGGGACACATGTCTCCAAAGCGCCTGAATAAAATGTATCCTCAAACTAAAGCACAAACTACTGTCTGGACTCTCTGTGAAGCTGAGAGTCTGATGTTTTGGTCTGATGTCTGATTTAATTATAAATGGGAACAAGTTCTGCTCAAAAGAATATCAGATGAATGCTTTTACTTGAAGTCTATTCACTTTATTCCTGAAGTTGTCGTACGCGCCGCCGTCTTGTTTCCGTTGTAGTTCACATGGAGCAGACGAGCTCAACAGAAAATAAGTTCAACATGGACTAAAAAGACGTTTTCAGGAAATCGATGCGTTGTGACTTGTTGTTGCTCGTGTTCATTAAACATTTTACACAAATCAATCTACTTTATGTAACATTTTAGCGGCGAGACTTTTCCCTCGTTTGTCATTAGCTTTAACGGAGTTCTCGTCAAACAGAAGTGCGTTTACAACAAAAGTGCAAAAAACGGCAAAAGTGGGCGGGGCAGAATAAGGTCAATACGACAGGTTTGACGACACATTTCACTAAACCATAATTATATTTAAGATTTTGCTAAACATTTTGCCTGTTTGCCCCCAGTTCGACAGTTGTCATATTTAGTTTAAACTGTCAAAAAACGGTGTCAGTTGTGTGTAAACATTTTCAATGGCGTGTCGCTTTTTGATGACATCACACACTCTGCTTTAGAACTCGGCACAACTTCCTGTCATTTTAAACTTTTACTTTCAAAATTTCTCCACAAACTGCAACTTTACAAATATAAAAATATGCTAAACATTTACCACAAGTTCTCTCCCACCAAACTAATTCAGAATTACAATATCATGAGATATTTAAGTTCACTTTTCAGTCAACAAAAAACTATTTCTACGACAAAGGAAGCCCGTTGTCTATCAAAAAATAAGAAAAATAAACTCAAAATAAGACCTTTTTACCCTAATTTAAGTGAAATTATCTGCCAGTGGAATAAGATTATTTTACTTATCAAGTTTACTTTAAACCAGTCAAATAATGTCAATTTGAAGTAGTCCTGTCAAGTGAAAAAATCTTAAAATTGGACTTTTAAGATTAATTTGCTTAATTCAAGTAAATTTAACTAAGTTAGATAATCCCTTTTTGCAGTGTAGGTTCTTTGGTCAGCTGATGCCTCTCGCGGTGCAGCGTTTGGGGAGAATGAGGACAGAACTGTGAAACGTGACAGAAAATGTGACAGAAATGTGACCAGAACCGACCCAAGAGTGAAGGAAACAGAACTAAATCTGGTGTGCACTGGGGCTGCTCCAGGGGGCGCTCTAACATATGTGAAAACGCCATTAGACAAAGCATGTTGTTTATCTTTTATTTATGTATTAACCTTTATTTAACCAAGTAAGAACCTGTTGAGATCAAAACCTCGATCTCAAGAGAACTCTTTTCACATTTGTTGGGTTTTGACAATTCCTCTTTCAAAACATAAACTAATTTTACTAAAATGAGTTTAAGGGACTTGTAACAAAGCAAAAAAGTCCAGGCGGACTCCATATAAAGTCCTATATTGTTATTTTTTATTTTTGCATTTTTAATATTTGTTGTGTTTGAATACGACCTGATCCTGATTCCTTTCAGAATGTCTGATTTGACAGAAAATAAAACGGTTACAGATTTCTTTTTATAGTTATCATGTCCAGCACCTTGATAGTTTCCTTTTATCAGATGTGAATAATTAATTTCTAGACAAGTTGAAATGTCTTGAATTCAGGATATTCATCTTAATTTCAGATGTTTTGACTAGTTAGGATTAGTTAAAATGTTTCAAACCATTTCTTTCTTATCAAATTATCTACCAATGGGTTGAGATAATTTTACTCAACCCATTGGCAAATTTCTCTTCATATTTTAGGCTAATTACTACACGATAGATAGACAGAAATACCTTGAAACCAGAGAAATATTCTGCATCAAATCAGAAATTAAATCTCAATGAGTCAAAACCCAACTCAAACCCAGATAAAATTAAATATAAAAATATGAATTCAACTAATTTAAGCGATGATGGATTTACATTTTTGCTGTGCACAGGCTTCCTTTATTCCTTTATTATAGTTTTAGTCTTGATTATTCTGCTTTAAAGGAAGATATTCTGCATTTTTCATATTGTTATTAGCCTTCAAATGTGTTCTTCAGTGCCTTAAATTTGCATCTTATGTTTTAAAAGGTCTTTCTCTGACCTGTGTTATCAGTCACTATGAAATGACACTTACTGAGTGCATCCAACCAGCAGATGGCACCAGCGCTATGTACAATCTAGTGAAGTTAGCGCTAAAATGACGTCATTGTGCAGATTTGCTGCAGCAGTTATCGTGTTTAGAGGCAGAAATGCTCAGAATGAGTTTAGCGATGGTTTAAGGACTAAAAACAGTGGAATATTCTCAGATAAATGACGTAAATGATCTGATAATACGTCAGAAAATCCAGGAATTTCAGCAGGAAGTGTGTTTGACGCTCGGAGGGAGAGGATTTTCTAATAAACATTCCTCAAAACAGCGTGAATGCAGCTGAATGCTTCTCCAAGTGTGTTTTTGATGAGGGAACATTGTCAGAACAGGATTAAAAGCTCAAAAAAGTCGCTGCAGCAGAACACGTGTCCTTTAAATGTCTCACCCTCTCGATGAAACACTGCATGAACCACTTGGTGCTGTAGATTCCGGCCGACATCTGCTCCCGATCCTGTCACACACAGAGCATCAGCGAGCTTCAGAGCGCACAGGTTTACACGGAAAAAAAGAGACGCAAAAGGGCCGTACCATGTGCCTCTTGAGTTTGGGCAGCAGTTTGAACAGGACCTGGTCGTGGTGACTCTGGAAACGCTGCAGTTTGGGAAATCCAGGGACGAAGAAACCTGCAAACAGAGAAGGCAGAGAGCAAAGTGTGATTCAGTCCAACATACAGTATTTTAAAGGGGCTGTACACATTTATTTTTATGTAACAAAGTAGAATTTGTCTTGGCCCAGTGTAAAAGCATCTCTTAGAGTCAAACTGAGGCTGCTGTGTGCTATCTGCATCTAAATATTCAGCGTTTTTATGTTACGCGAACCAGGAAGTGTGCTGTTTTGTTAGCATGCTAGCTATTGTTAGCTTTACAGTCGACAGCAAAAGTCCGCACTGGCCTGTGAAAGTTGCGAAAATACTTATAAACTCATGGCCAGACTCGTTGTGGGCATTTAGCTTCATTCAGGCTAATTTGGGGAATGCTAGTTATAAAATCCTCTCCCTCCAACCGTCAAAAACACTTCCTGCTGAACTCCCTCCATCGATGGCGTTTTTCCGATCTTAGACGTCGCTTATCTGAGAATCTTCTGCAGTTTCACGTCCTTTGATCATCGCTAGAATTGCTCTGAGCATTGACTGTAACTGTGTGATAGCTTAGCATAACAACAGCATATCAAACCATTGTGCATATTCACTTTATTCCGCCCCGCCCACTTTTGCCTGTTTTTAACACAGATCCGCTCTCCTGTAGTAAATGCACTTCTGGTTTAATGAAAACCCCGATTAGGCAAACGGCGAATGAGGGAAAAGTCTCGCGGCTAAAACATTATTCACCTTATTCCGGAAGTTGCCGTATGCGCTGCCGTCTTGTTTCCATTGTAGTTTAACACGGAGCAGACGAGCTCAACAGAAAATAAGTTCTACTCGACTAAAAAGCCGTTTTCAGGAAATCGTTGCGTTGTGACTTGTTGTTGCTCGTGTTCATTAAACATTTTAGACGAATCTTTCTACTTTAAATAATGTTTTAGCGGTGAGACTTTTCCCTCGTTCATCATTTTCGCGAACACCATTAGCGTCAAACCGGAAGTTCCTTTACTACAAGAGTGCGGATCATAGACATAAAAAGAGGCAAAAGTGGGCGGGGCAGAATAAGGTGAATATAAAGTCGATTGATTTGTGTAAAATGTTTAATGAACACGAGCAACGACAAGTTAGCAACCGATTTCCTGAGGCCTGAAAACTGCTTTTTAATTCGTGTAGAACTTATTTTCTATTGAGCTCGTCTGCTCCGTGTAAACTACAACGGAAACAAGACGGCGGCGCGTACGACAACTTCAGGAATAAGGTGAATACACATGTGTAATTCTCTCTGCAGCCAGTAGATGGAGCCACAGTTGAGTTAATTTGCCATCTCAGTGATAAAGTTACATTGTCCTTTGCAAAAACATTTTATTTTCAGCTCTAAAACATGAGCTGTCAAAGTAAAGATCCCCGAGAGAGTGTTTAAAGGTCAATAAGAGCACAAATAATGCATGATATTTGTCCTTTACAGCGGTGAAATCCCCCGCGGCACTGACCGTGCATGGCGTGCTTGTGGTCGGTCAGGAGCTGAGTCAGGGCCCAGAACGCGTCCTCTTCGTTCATGAACATCAGCAGAAGAGCCGCGATTTGGCTCATGCCCTGACAGTAGCTCACCTCCTGCAGCACAAACACAGCCTCAGAAAACAGCAGCACAAACGTGAAAGAGCAGCACTTTATTAGATATCTGTGGTTTACTTCAATTGTTTTTTACAGGGGATACTTTTACTTTTACTTCACTACATCTAAGAACAAGTATCTGTACTCTCTACTCAACAACATTTTTGAACAGTCTAGACCAGTGGTTCTTAAACTAGGGCTCGGGGCCCCAATGGGGGTCGCGAAATGTTCTCCGGGGGTCTCCAGATGATGGGAAATATGTGTACAATAGAGTTAAACAAGGCTTGACACCTTCAAATGCAGTGGTAAATGTAGATTCCTATTTGTCGGCCAATCAGAGTCATTTTTCTAGGTCTATATTCTCAAAATAAAATCAAACATTAGATATAAAGCTAATTTATCACTTTGCGCGTCACCTATTTTTTTGTGTTTGGGGGTCGCGAACTATTGTTATTTTGGGGGTCACGACTGAAAAAGTTTAAGAACCACTGGTCTATGCGACAGGTTCTCCCGTTTTTTCAAATTCTGACTTAGTTTGGTGGTTTGGTGCACGTGGTAAATGTTTATCATAGTTTGAGAAGTTCCAGTTTGTGAAGAAATTTTGAAAAAAATAAAAATAAAATGTTATTACAGGAAGTAGAGAGCTGAGTTCTAAAGCGAAATCCCGCTGTGATGTCATCAAAAAGCGACGTGCATTTGTAAATACAGGGACAATTAACAGACGACAGACAAAGTCATTCAACAAAATAAAGGTGTTATCAGGTATGATTATTTGTCAGTTCCTAACTATTAGTCTGGTTGCTATGGTAACATCTGTGGAGTTACCTCTAACTGTGCCATATTTGCTGCCCGTGTTCAATCAGGAAGTGACATTACAAACATAAACATTGGGGACAAATAGGCAAAATGTTTAGTACAATTTTAAATATAATCATGCTCACTACATTTTAGTGAAATGTGTCGTTGAACCCGTCATATAGACTTTAAAGGTTCTGAGTTCAAGCCCGAGCTTTGAGCAAACAAATATATTTTTAAAAAAAGAGAGAGAGAGAGAGAGAGAGAGAGAGAGAGAGAGAGAGAGAGAGAGACTATTGACAAAATATCAGCACAAAATCACTCCATTTAACACATTTAACACTCACTAGGGAGCACAGCCTGATGAACTTTGTGTCTTGTCTGATGTGCTGCCTGCCCGGCCCATGTCTGATGTACACACCACACCACTTGTTTAAATATTAATAATGCATATTTATATACTGTGTGTTGACTGAATAGCTTACTGTTTGTATCATTGTGTTTTATGGCTGTTGGCACCTCATCACCTGCTCATTGACTACAATTGAAAATTAACTTTGCAGCTAAAACTGGCACATTTACAGAAAGCTTCATCAATGCGCACTGTTCCTGGTTCTTCTAGTAAGACAGTTATTTACTTACTTAGTTATTTTAATATTACTATTTTACTATTATTATTTACAAACTGTCTTATTAGAAGAACCCCACAAGTTAACAAGAAGACAGAATGAACTTTCCAAATAAATGTCCCTGTTCACATAGATAAATAAATAAACTTTAATAGTTACAACAATCTGTGTGAAATGCTTTTGCTGTTGCTCTTTAAGTCCAGGCCCCCTTCAGGTTGGGGCCCCAGGCAACCGTGGCCTTTCGCCTAATGGTAAATCCGCCACTGTATTCGACTAGTAAACCCATTAAGTTAAGGTGTGCTCTGAGTGTGAGACAAACCTTAGGGGTTACTCAGGACAAAAAAGGTTGGGAACCACGTGGTTTTCCACCTTTTTTTGGTTGAAAAGATACCACGGCACACCACCTTTTACACAAAATCTGATATACTGTGTAATGGGTCAAAAAGTGTGTGTGCACTGTCTAGTTCTTTGGGTAACACTTTAACTACACTTATTCATGCCTTAATAAAGCCTGAACAAAGACTTAATTCATAATCAACAAATAGTTTATTAAGAATGATTCAGGCTTAATACCAACTTAACAAATATTCTAACCTTCACCTTAACCTTAATTAAGTCGTTACTAAGCCTGAATCGTGTTTAATAAACTATATATTCGTTATTAATTAAGTCTTTGTTAATGCTTTATTAAGGCAAAATAAGATGTAGTTATTATAAAATGGTATAAAATTGTGCAGTTGTGATCGTTTTTTTGCTTTTTTTTTTATAGAAATATGCTAGAAACAATATATTACAATAGAACTATCTATTTGCACTGCTGTCTGTCCAACCGTACATTTCTGTAGATAGTCTTAGTCCATTTTAGTCTATTCTATTTTATTTTATTCTTAATTTTATGCATGCCTCTTTTATATATTTTATTATATTTTATTCATTGTTTTATGTTGCACCTCACGCCGAAGCAAGTTCCTGTGTTTGTGAATTTTGACACTGACAATCGATTCTGATTCTGATTTTTCCGGTCACTTCTAATAGTATTTTTTATTTAAATCCATGTGTGAATCCAAGCTGGACATTCTGTCAAGGCGCACTAGTGTTCCCTGGTTTTAGACGACCAGTTGACCAAGCATTTCTTCGGTCGACTTCAGCAAACAGAATGAGAGGCGTCTGGCTGCAGACCTTAATCCAGAGTCGCCTCTCCACAGACGTGACCCGTACCTTAACCCAGAGGTCCTACCAGAGCCCGGATGTGTCAAAAATAACCAACATCAACACACGGCAGCTTATGTTTTTAATTCAATCATTCCTCTTGTTCATTTATAACTAGGTACAAACTAAATGAAATATTAGTCTCTCCGCTGATTAATCTGAACAAAATGTGATGATTAGAGTTTGTCTCGTGTGAAGTGTATATATAGATATTACAGCACCACACGCTCTTTACGTTATCGCTTCTAATGTTAATGTTAATGGCGTTGAAGTGGAGTTTTCAGTAACATGTTATGAAAAACTAGGGGTGAAGTTTACGGTTAATCGTAAATTTAATGTGTATTTGTAGAAATAGATCCATCGTCAGTGAAGATGGAGAGTGGAATCTGACAAAGAAGAACACGAGGAGGAGCTGGAGCTTTTTAAAATCGTATTTGTTTGTGTGGAAGACGTGGTGGATGGGCGGGGCATTGTTTTTTATGAATGTAATGAGATGAATGTAAAGCATGTAATTTTTCTTTCAAGTTTTAAATTTTTTCAATACTGTTTTTTTTTTTTTTTTTCTGATTATAATGTTCAATATTTTGATTTGCAGTGCTTTCAATATTTCCATAAACTGTCAATCTTTCATTCAGTTTGAATGTTTTCTGATTGTTTTTAAACATATTTTTACAAACCTCTTACTTAGGTTAGTAAAAAGTAATATTGCGGCGTAACCTTTTTTTTTTTTTTATTATTATTATTTTCGTCCGCCCAACGTACTTCTGGACCTGTGGGTTAAGGCGCCTCTTGGTTAAGGTCTGCGGGGCTGACGACTCTGGATTAAGGTCTGCAGCCAGACACTCTTGAACAGAAGAGGCAGAGGACACAGAGGAGTTTCTTACTGTGTTGTAGACGGAGTACGCGGCGAGGACGTAGAAGAGCGACTGCTGCCTGCAACAGAAGACACACCAGGGTTTGAGTGTTATATTTAAGTGGTCAAAGCTGAATTCTTTGCAGCGTTTCTGTGGCCCAGAGTTTCCACTGCGCTGGCTGTGGTCAGGCCTGTGGGCCCCGACGTCACACTTTTCACACCTCCGTTCAAAAAAACCAAATGCACTGAATATTTCTGTAAGTTTGAAAAAAAAAAAAAAAGAAAAAAAGAAAAGGGGAAACTTAGAAGACATGTTATTATTATTGGCCTTTAAAACCTGCAATTGAGCTCAGTTACTTTGGAATCTCATGTTGTAGAACTTGAAATAATGTGTCTACGGGAAACAGACATCAGGAGGGAATTACGAATGGGGAAATAAACAAAAGCTAGCTTGCCCCGACGTGCAAAAAGTTGAAATGAACTTGATTTGAGGCAGAAATGCTCAGAGTCTGGGATGATTTATGCACAACAGACGTCCGGATCGCTGAATTTGACGTCACAAAACGGGGAAATTTGAAACTGAGTGTGTTTCTGAGGCTCCGAGAAGAGGGGCTCGTAAACAGGATTAATGAAACAAGTGTGAACGGAGCTAAATACAACAACAGGTTTGTTTTTGATGAGGAAACAATGTTATAGCATGGCACTTTTTCAATCTTATGTGTCCTTCAAAGTATGTTTTAGCAAAGATTATCTAGAGCCCTCAATGGGTTTAAACTTCTTACAAAAAGAATTAAAAAGATCACAGAACAGAAACGTTTTTTTTCAGAAAAGTATTGGTTAATATATTCATCAGTAATTGGCAACATGAGTGTGAAAAATGCATTTATAATTGAAGATTTTGTGTTTCTTAATGAGGAACGTGCGACTCTTACTTGACTCCAAACCTCTCCATGAACATGACGTGTTTCCTGAAGGTGCGGTTGATGTCCAGGTCGATCTGCTTGATCTCAGAGGAGTAAACCAGCGCCTGCTCCTTCATCCTCTGACGGGACAAAACGGAGAAGAAAGAAGGGCTTTAGACGGAGAACAGGGAAGAAGGTAGGGCCGGGTGATACGGTGATTTGCTGGTCCCTGTGACAATCTGCTATTTTTGTGAAATGGTCGTATCGTGATTGACTGTTTGTCTCTTTAATGCAGCTGTCTGTTCAAACACACTTTTTCTCCTGTTGTTTAGCCTCTGGAGCCTCTGAGCAGATGACTTTATTCACCTCTTAAAGGCCAGAGTTTGGATTTGTACAAACATGATCTGAAACAAGCGACAAAAGAGCGACGAAAAGTGATAAAAATGCATTCAAAAGCGACAAAAATGTGCCAACAAACAACAAATGCGACTCAGTGCAACAAAACATGATTAAAAACGACAAAGACGTGACTAAAAGATGCATTTAAATATGACAAACACAACTGAACATGACAAAAACACAACTAAAAGCGACAAATTGGGTTTAAAATGTGAACTTCAGCTAAGTTTGGGTGATACGGTGATAAAAATTGAATCGTGAACTCGTCCCTGTGACAATTTGATATTTTTGTGAAATGGTCGTATCGTGATTCACTGTTTGTGTCTTTAATGCAGCTGTCTGTTCAAACACACTTTTTCTCCTGTTGTTTAGCCTCTGAAGCCTCTGAGCAGATGACTTTATTTACCTCTTAAAGGCCAGAGCTGCACATTTAATCCAAATCCACACAAAATCGCAATTTTAATGAATGCAATTAGCAAATCACAAAGTGCTATAATTTCTTTCACAAACAAGAAAATGTTCTGCTTTTATTTGAATAAAAACTGCTAACACTGTAGTTTGGATTTGTACAAACATGTTCTGAAACAAGCGACAAAAGTGCGACCAAAAGCAATAAAAATGTGTTCAAAAGCGACAAAAACACGTCTACAAACAACAAACATGATCCAAAATGCGACTAAAAGCGATAAAAACTGGTCTAAATGGGACAAAGACGCGTTTAAACACGACAAACACAACTGACGTGACAAAAATGAGATCATAAGCGACAAAATTGTGTTTAAATTGTGAATTTCAACTGAATCCTATTATTAAAACATAAATGGTAAATCTAATCATAGTTGCACTGGTCAGAAAAATCACAATTAGATATTTTTCCCAAATGGTGCAGCTCTGTTAAAGGTAATACAAAGTGATAACAAATCGTGATAAAATCGAAATCATGATCTGGCCCCAAGAAAATCGTAATAATAATTTTTTGCCGTATCACCCAGCTCTAAAAGAAGGCAAGTCGAGGTCTACAGAGCAGTTGGACCAGTAGACGACATGGAGCAGAGGCAGTTCTTTGTTCATAAAAATGGATTCTGGTCTCTCCGCCAAGTTTCAATGTCAGTGATTCACAAAAAGACATTTACTAATTCCAAGTTTGTGGCCGTGAGACGTGGCCGCAGCCAGAGTAAACCAAAAGCGACTTGTCATTTCTCCTCAGCTTTTTCTGCATTTATTTCCCATCTCTGCAAAGACTCTAAGCCTCTCTTTATGAAATGCATTGGCTTTGGAGAATGTAAGATGCATTATAAACAGGAAATACCGTATTTTGGGTCTTGACAAAGCGAGTGCCGTGCGTGGATAAACAGGAAACGGCTGATGCTAACGTGCTTTGCTAGCTTTGTTTTGCTAAGGGCTTGTGGAGAAGCTGGCCCGAAGTGGTCGAAGTAGGAGGCAGACATGCACAAAGTCTTGTACCAGACAAGAGTTATTAAAAGATAAGACTTCGGAAACAGAAAACATGTAACTCAAATTAAATCCAACACACGTGGACACAACTCTTTTAACTCAACAACTCTTTTATCTAGCAAGGCTCCTCCCCTGGGGAAGCGCATTCTCTCTGGAGGGAACTACACGATCTTTACTTTTCCCAAGCAGGTGTGCAATGTCAATGTCAATGTCAATTTTATTTATAGAGCACATTTAACACAGCAGCTGACCAAAGTGCTTTACACAAACAGCAGTTAAAAACATACAGTAAAATGCAAACATACATTAAAATACAATCTTATTAAATTTAGTGTTCATTAATGGGTGTTAAATGCCTCAGCAAAGAAGTACGTTTTGAGAGCTGATTTAAATGATTCCAGAGATGGAGCCGTACGAATTTGGGGGCGGAGACTGTTCCACAATTTAGGGGCGGCTACCGCAAAGGCCCTGTCCCCTCACGTCTTCATTCGGGATCTTGGAACATTTAACAATAATTGGTTTTCCGATCTCATAGTTCTCGGTGGAGCGTAAACTGACAGAAGCTCGGTTAAATAATCCGGGGCACGGCCGTTCAAGCATTTGAAGACAATTGTCAGAATCTTAAAATCAATTCTAAACTTCATGGGCGACCAGTGGAGCGAAGCCGGGCTGCTGCATTTTGAACCTGCTGGAGGCGATGAATGGACGATTGATTCAGTCCGTAATATAAGGAATTGCAATAATCTAAACGCGAGGAAATCAGTGCATGTATTATTTTTTCGAATTGGTTTTGAGGTAAGTACGGTTTGACTTTGCTCAACAACCTAAGCTGAAAGAAGCTTGCCTTCACCACCGCACTAATCTGCTTGCAATCACCAACCAAAACGACCCCAGTCCCCAAAACATTTATAAAGGTTTACAGAAACACAAAAATAAACACAAATAAACTCAAATTAGCTCACGGAAATAAACTGAAAACAAAAGTAACTCCAACAGTTTCCCCGTCCACATGGTCTGGCCCATAACCCCCCCTGAGGTTCCAAAAATGGTTGCCATAAGGCCCGCCCCCTCTTTGACCAGACCATGTGGTAAGTATGGGGAATGAATGAAAGCACGTTGTAAAAATAAAAGCATATTGAAAGGAACTTTGTGTGTGATAATTAACACTAAACTATAGGGTTGTATATGGTAAATTAACAAATACATGAAATGAAAGGTGAATACGGGGACAAAGAACCCACTTTGTCACAGGGCTTAAAGGTCCCATATTCTGCTCTTTTGCCCTTTACACAGTCTATTCTAAGGGCTTTGTTGATAAAATTTTGCGTTGTGTAATATCCATAACATAACAGTTTACAAAAAACACCCATTTCTTGGACTGGCCCCCCTCCTTGTAAAAGCAAACGGCTCACTCTGAGATCTGACCCCCCCGAACAGAGAGCAGGCTGCCTCCCCCGCCCAACCCGCGCGCCTCCCCCGCCCAACCCACGCGCCTCCCCCTCCCAACCCGTGCCGAAGCCTAGAGTGGAGATGGTGCATGCGCCGTGTGCTCCGGTAAACAGCGATACACAAACACTGAATAAACATTTTCTCGTCCTGACGGTGCGTCGTGCTGAGTCCTACGTCCTGGATCTGACCTGGAGTTTGACGTGCTCCAGGGCCTCGACGACAGACGTTGCTGTTTGGTAAATAACAAGCTAACTCTTCGATCTGTCGTATCCATCGTGTAATTACTGTGTAGCATTAGCATTAGCTGTTTTTATTCTTGCGGCTGCGCGCTTCCTGGAGGCGTGGCTTAAACACCTCGTCATCTTAATGAGGAGCCCCCGTCTGCTGCTCAGCCGAGGGGGACGGAAAAGACAGTTCTCTAGTGAAAACATGAGGGAATCAATCAAAAAACCACTTTGGGCACAACATACGAGGCCCAAATAGCACTGGAGGAAGGTTAAAACCTCTGAAAAGTCCATTTTGCATGATATGGGACCTTTAAACAGGCTCAGACGCTTCACTTAAAGGTGCTGTACCTGACTTTTACTGTCTTAAAACGTGAAAAAAAGAACAACTCCTTGAATTGCTCACTTACTTAATGCACTCTGAACATCGTAAACATTCACTGTGAAGAGTTTCAAAACACTTCACAACTCTCCGAGCCTTGAGCGAGTTTTAATGTCACAGTAAAGCTAACAAACATTAGCATGCTAACGGCGCTCTTCCTGTTTCGTAGAGGATAAAAACACTTTGTAAACAGATGCAAAAGAAAGCGCTGCGGTCTCATTTTCACCAGAACAGATGCTTTTACAATATATTTCTACAGATTTTACTTTATTACATGCAAAAAAAAAAAACTTTGTTGTTTGTGGGTGTGTTTTTGTCGCTTTTGATCTTATTTTTATCGCTTTTGGTCGCACTTTTGTCGCTTGTTTCAGAACATGTTTGTACAAATCCAAACTACAGTGTCAGCAGTTTTTATTCAAATCAAAGCAAGACATTTTGTTGTTCATGAAAGAAATGATTGCTCTTCAAAAACTGCAGCCTTTGTGATTTGCTAATTACATTCATTGAAATTGCGATTTTGTGTCGATTTTATCACCGTATCACCCAGACTTAGCTGAAGTTCACATTTTAAACTCAATTTGTCGCTTTTAGTTGTGTTTTTGTCACGTTCAGTTGTGTTTGTCATATTTAAATGCATCTTTTAGTCACGTCTTTGCCGTTTTTAATCATGTTTTGCTGCACTGAGTCGCATTTGTTGTTTGTTGGCACATTTTTGTCGCTTTTGAACGCATTTTTATCACTTTTAGTCGCTCTTTTGTCGCTTGTTTCAAATCATGTTTGTACAAATCCAAACTCTGGCCTTTAAGAGGTGAATAAAGTCATCTGCTCAGAGGCTTCAGAGGCTAAACAACAGGAGAAAAAGACGCTTTTGATCCGCTCCAAAGTGAAAGGGTGGAAACATGCCTTTAGAGGATTCCCAGTGGGTTCTGACCTGGTACTTTCCCGGGTTTTCTCTCCTGATCTTCTCCACCTCCAGCATCAGAGCCCAGGCCTGGCCCCTGAGCTGAGCCGGGATGCCTTTGTACACTCGCTTCACCAGCTGCACAAGACAGCACGGGAACACATTTAACACGGCCGTGAATACGAGTTATGCAGATGACATCACAACGCTCTGAACTTTAGATATGAGTGGAAAAAACGTAAGAGAGTCAGTGCTGAGTGTGACATTTTCTCCTGTAAAGGCTCAAAACGCGACTGAAACTTGAAAAAGCTGCTGCAGTATGATAACAAATAAAAGTACGATTCTGCTAAATATTTAGTTTGTAAATGACATCTTAAAAAATACAGATAAACAGTGTCACATGTAGCTCACATTTATCACTGATACAGACTTTGGAGTCACACACAGTTGGACTCATTAACTTTCTCTCCTTAAAGCAGAACTAAATAAGATTTTTACCTAAAAACCAGCTGCAACATCGACCCAAAGGCAATTTTCCTGAGAAACCCTGGCTCTTTTTTATATTTGGCAACATGAAATATTTTGTATGTGATTGTACTTTCTTATATCAGTTTAAAAAAAAGGAAATAAATAAGTCTTTTTACTGGTAGTGTATTTTCACGAGGGCAGCAGGGGGAGCTCTGTGGCTGAAATGACTTAGTTCTGCTTTAAATAACATGTTTCTGAGTCCAAGTGTTGTGGATAATAATTGTTGTGCCACAGCTGAAGTGTCCTAAAACAAGCTGCGAAGCTGCACAGTCGGAGCAACAACGAAGAAGCTACTTTCCATTTAATCTACTGTATAAAGTAGATTTGAGCAAAACAGAAGCTCCACAAACAAAGGAAAGCAAAGTTTGTGCAGCCTGCAATTCTACCACTCAAGTCGAAATGTTGAGCGGCATTTTTTGAATAATTAAAATGATCAACAGTGTCACGATTATTGCACAATGAATTAAAACAATGACTTACTTAAAGAGTAGAACAAACTCTTTTAGTCCAGTATATTACAATATTATGGGATCAACCTGAAAACCTGAATAAAGCAGATTAAAGGTGACCCCTGACCTTCTCGCTGCGCTTGTACTTGTCCCACTTCTTGACCATCTTGAGCCATTTCTCTGCTCGGTCCAGCTCCTGCTGCTTCAGCTGTGGACGACATAGTCACTCACATTTGTGCAGGTTTTACACAATAATAAGACAAATGCTCATGTTACTGGAACTGATTGGCTGCATCTTGAACCGATCTAAGAATTAAATATAAGAGCAGATCCACTTAAAAATGAAATGTTATTGAAAAATATGGTTTCATGAGAATTTATTCTTCCCAATTCATTTATTCGAGTTACTGAGTATTCACCTTATTCCTGAAGTTGCCGTACGCGCCGCCGTCTTGTTTCCGTTGTAGTTCACACGGAGCAGACGAGCTCAACAGAAAATAAGTTCTACTCGACTAAAAAGACGTTTCCAGGAAATCGTTGCGTTGTTGACTTGTTGTTGCTCGTGTTCATTAAACATTTTACACAAATCAATCTACTTTATGTAACATTTTAGCGGCGAGACTTTTCCCTCGTTCGTCATTAGCTTTAACGGAGTTCTTGTCAAACGGAAGTGCGTTTACAACAAAAGTGCAAAAAACAGCAAAAGTGGGCGGGGCAGAATAAGGTCAATAGCACACGTCCTTGTAATTTAGTTTTACCCATTTTAATTGATCATGTTTGGCATAAAAGACAGATCTAAAATGCTTCTAAAACTTGTCATACCTTCTCCTCTTGTGCGCTCGGCAGAGGAAGCTCCTTCTCACTGAAAAACAACAAAAACGTGTTTAATTTGAACTGAAACTAGAAGTTGTCGCTGTCCATTTGATTCAATCTGTTTTTATGTGGATGAAACTACAACAATTAATCAACTAATTGTGACTAGAAATAATCTTTGCTGTATTTTGTGATCCTAATTGTTATCTGGAGTACACTATGGTGGTCCAGAATTACATTAATTAAAATAACATCTAATCAAAACATTTATACAAAAGATCTGAACATATTTACAAGACAGACAAAACAATGTCACAAAAGCAGAAACATTTTAAAAGCCAAACTTATAATAAAGCGGACAGAGCCTCCCAGCCACTTTTGTAAAAATGTTTTTCGCTCTTGTTAAAAAAAATAAATAAATAAAATCTATAGTGTAATGTTATCACTTGCTATACTTTTTAAAATACTTTTTTATTTATTTATCTCTATGTAATGTAAATCATTTGTCCTAAATGTGTGTAGTCTGGTACCAGGATGGGGCATGGAAACTGTGTAATTGTTTAATAAAGTATAAAGAAAAAAAAAAAGGTTATTAAAATATTAGCAGATTTTATTGTATAAATGTTTTCATGTATAATTGTTTTGCACTTCTGGGCCACCGTACTACACAGACTTTAAAACACATGCCTTTTATAACAAAAACAGCCACATTATTAGCTCAAAATGTGCAAAAAACAATAAAGTATTTCTGATTTTCATGAATACTACACTTTGTTCGTAAATATTCTCCATCTAGAAGCCTTCAGTCGCCATTTTCCAACCTGTATTTGGTTAATAATGTATTGTAATAATCAAAACAACCATTTGACCATCGACTACTGAAACAATCGTTAGTGACAGCTCTAGACAAGGTCAATTATAAGAGTAAAAAGATCCGACACTGACTGCATGAAGCCCAGACGGTCGACCACTTTGTAGATGCTGAAGTCTCCGTCCTCCCAGGGATGAACCTGCACCCCGCCCTGCCTGCCCTGGGACCAAAGACAAGCATCGCAGCAGGAAAAAGGTCAGTGTAAGTGACTGATAAACCCTGGACAGACAGCGCAGTCTTCAGGGCTTCCTCAAACTCACTGTGGCATATTTGAGGATGATGTCGGCTCGTTCCTCTGCGATCAGCGTCTCCACGTCCTTCTTCATGTCACTGTCTGCAAACAGCACACAGGGACATTTATTATGACTACAGGTCGGCTTAAAGGAAAGGATCATGCATTTTTCATGTTATTTTAAAGGGCCTCTGACAGGTTGAAGTACTCATTTAACTAAAATGCAGTTAAGATCAATACATTTCAATTTCTACTAAAATCTTTACACATTTTACCGCGTTTATTCTTTTAGGTTTATAATTTTACTTCCTGGTTGTAAAGTATGACATCACACTAGGAAATTACCATAGCAACCACACTGTACAGTGGGCCAAAACTCATCTAATGTCACAGATTTTGTTCATTTGACAAAGAGAAACACACGTGAACGCCTTTATTTTGTTGAATCAATGTTTAAAGGGTCAAAAAAGTCATGTCTTTTGTGTAAATGATGCATAACCTTTGTCTCCCCAGTGTGATGTCATCGATTTGTTTACTTCCTGTAATTTTCAACAGATTTTTCAGCTTTTCTCCACAAACAGTGAACTGATTGGGGTAAAACTATTATTTATATTTACAAGAGGTATTAATGCACTGAATAAAGTCAAAATTAGAAAATCCTAAAACCCTGTCATACGCACTTTAAAGGAAAAGATGATGTATTTTTCATGTTGTTATTACCCTTTAAAGTGCCCCTGACAGGTTGGACGACTCATTTGACAAAAACACAGTTAAGATCAATATATTTCAAATTTTGTTAAAATACTTCACAAATGTTATCCTGGTTTAGCAATTTTTTTGTTTTTTTGTTTTACTTCCTGGTTGTAAATGATGACATCACACTAGGAAATTACCTAGCTTACCATCCTGTACACAGGGCCAAATTCAATGTCACAGATTTTTTTAATTTTACAAATAAAAATACATGCAAACGCCTTTATTTTGTTGAATCAATGTTTAAAGGATCAAAATAGTTGTTTATTTTGTGTAAATTATGTGTAACATTTGTCTCCCCAGTGTGATGTCATCAGTTTGTTTACTTCCTGTAATTTTCAACATATTTTTTTAACTTTTCTCCACAAATGGCGGCTTGATTGGTGTAAAACTAAAATGTAAAATGGTATTAATACATCAAATGAAGTCATAATTAGAAAATCATGAAAACCTGTCATACGCACTTTAAACATGCTCTTGAGTTAATTAAATTTGCCATCTCTTGTTTTGAAAGAATATTAGAAAAATATTACATGTAAACATTAGAAAAAATATTATGCACTAAATGAAACTAAATGTTTGCCTTCTGTCTGCCCTGGAACTTACACCAAGCACTCACACAATTTAGATATCACTTTAAAGGGGCTGTACCTGATTTTGAATCGTGAGACAGGAACATGTTTTTGTTTGAACCGTTAGCTCCGCCCACATAGTCCGTCCTTTCACTCAATATTGCAGCATGACTCAGAAACGACTGTCTGGAACAGTCTGATGCAGTTGTTTCCATATAGTTCCTTGAAACTGCTCCATGACAGAATCACAGTCTGGGACAGAGTCAAGCAGTTATTTTCCCATGATTCATTGTGTACAATGTGCCTGATTGGTTGAGAGGAGGTGACTCTGCACTAGTTCTTTCCTAACAAAGTGCATTTATAACATGCACAGATTATACAT
This sequence comes from Rhinogobius similis, assembly GCA_019453435.1. Taxonomy (NCBI): domain Eukaryota; kingdom Metazoa; phylum Chordata; class Actinopteri; order Gobiiformes; family Gobiidae; genus Rhinogobius; species Rhinogobius similis. Next base: position 35,868,126 of record CM033619.1, on the reverse strand, counting down.
CACAAACCCAGTGTCTTTCCATGAAGTTGCTTCGGTCAAACACTGTGTAAAGTAAAGAGCTTTTATCTTAATTAACTAAAGTAAATATAAATCAGGTACAGACCCTTTAAGGACTTAAAACAGCAGAAGATTCTCGGATAAGTGACGTATGAAATCTGAAAAAACGTCAGCGATAGAGGGAGTTCAGCAGGAAGTGTGTTTGACGCTCGGAGGGAGAGGATTTTCAAATAAACATTCATCAAAACAACGTGAATGCAGCTGAATGTTACTCCAGGTGTGTTTTTGATGATGGAACATCATTAGAACAGGGTTAAAAGCTCAAAAAAGTCACTGTAGCAGAAAATGTGCTTTAAGACATTTTCAGCTCAGGACTGTCTCCCCCTGACATGGTTCATTCAAACACTTACGTTTTTTTTTTTTTTTTATTACAGTTAACATTACAATTAACATTAACACACATCTACAAATGGGAGTAAATGCATAACTTGTGCTTGTTTGATGCAGGTGAATAGGAAAAAAATCACCTGCATTTAATTTAGAGATATCGATTGTAAACTTTTGTAATTTATTCACATAAATGTAAGGAAAATATGTAATGTTTTCATGTAAAAATTAGGCCTTTAATGTGTAAAAACTGTGCCAAAATTGCACATATTCGGGACATTAAAAACCTTTAAAAATGTACTGAACCAGGTTTAAATTTCTTGGTTCATTTTGTACATATATTAGTTAAACAAAAATATACAGAAGGGGTTTTTGGATTTCTCGGTTTATGAGTAAACTAGATTTGACTGAAAATTGGCCATAAAATTCACATTTTTCCTAGCTTTTTAAGCCTTAAAAAATTAAATAAATAAAAATTTGAAATAAACCCACAATCTTGTTGAGTCCAGATTGTACAGTTTGGTGTAGGATCTACTTTAAGGCTGATCTTTATGTCTCGAGGGACAAAAATGCATTTTAAGAAAACGTCCTTTGAAGTTACAATGTCCCAGAGAAATCTATGGATGAAGTGGATTCAATGGAAGAATAAAACATCTTCAGGAGCAGAAGTTTGTTGTTTCTACATGAAAGATGATGTGTTGAGAGAGCAAACTGACCAAAAAACAGGAACAAAAAATGAGTTTTGCCTGTAGTGTCTCACCTTAAGGACCTTATTTTAAAGCTACCAAAAACAGTAATAATAATAATAATAATGTGAGAATATGCTTCAGTCTCATTTTGTGTCTGGAAATTAGGGCAATTCACCAGGAAGTGCTGCATTTGCCCCGGACCACAGTTTGGACAGAGCTTTGCTTTGACGCTCGGCTCAAGAGGCAAAAGAGGCACAAGTCTAGGGCTCTTCAACTTAAGGCCCATCACAAGGCCCGGGGGCCAAACCAGGCCCTCCAAGGGACATGATCCAGCCCTCAATCCATCTTTAAAAATATAGAAAATATTATCTATTGTTATTGGTTTAGTCCTGGTTTAAACCTGGTTTGAATGTGGTTTAGTACCGGTTAGGACCTGGTTTGGACCTGATTCAGTCCTGGTTTAGACCTGGTTTAGTCCTGGTTTGGACTTGGTTTAGTCCTGGTTTGGACTTGGTTTAGTCCTGGTTTGGACCTGCTTTAGACCTGTTTTAGTCCTGGCTTATACCTGGTTTAGTCCTGGTTTGGACCTGGTTTAGTCCTGGTTTAAACCTGGTTTGAATGTGGTTTAGTACCGGTTAGGACCTGGTTTGGACCTGATTCAGTCCTGGTTTAGTCCTGGTTTGGACCTGGTTTAGTCCTGGTTTAGTCCTGGTTTGGACCTGGTTTAGTCCTGGTTTGGACCTGCTTTAGACCTGTTTTAGTCCTGGCTTAGACCTGTTTTAGTCCTGGTTTGGACCTGGTTTAGTCCTGGTTTGGACCTGGTTTAGTCCTGATTTAGTCCTGGTTTAGACCTAGTTTAGTCCTGGTTTAGACCTGGTTTAGACCTGTTTTAGTCCTGGCTTAGACCTGTTTTAGTCCTGGCTTAGACCTGTTTTAGTCCTGGCTTATACCTGGTTAAATCCTGGTTTGGACCTGGTTTAGTCCTGGTTTGGACCTGGTTTAGTCCTGGTTTAGACCTGGTTTAGACCTGTTTTAGTCCTGGCTTAGACCTGTTTTAGTCCTGGTTTGGACCTGGTTTAGACCTGTTTAGTCCTGGTTTAGTCCTGGTTCAGTTCAGATGTTGTTAAAGCCTTTCATATCACACATTTCAAAAGCGTTGGACACATTTCTGGCCCAAAAGACAAAACCATGTGATAAATCTGTGCGTCTGTCATATAAACTGGACCGGTCCGTGTGCTGGTCCGGTGCCCTGGACCGGTCCGTGTGCTGGTCCGGTGCCCTGGACCGGTCCGTGTGCTGGTCCGGTGCCCTGGACTGCCCCGGTGCCCGGTGGTCCGGGGGTGTGTGTCTTCAGCCCGGGCCTAACACCGCGCGCATCACCAGAAAACCCCCGGCGTGAAGCAGGACGCCGCTGTTATGGCACGTACGGAGCGCGCGTTTACGTCCGTCCCGTTAAAAAAGCACGTAAAAGACGCGGAGCAGCGCGAGGGTGCGGGTGTGTGCGTGCGTTACCGTGCTCCTCCGCTCCTGCGCGCGGCTCCTGGGCTCATCCTCCCCCGCAGCAGCTGAGCGCGGCGCCGGGGACGACAATGACAACAAAAGGCCGACGCTCGCTCCGCTCCGGGACCAGCGGGACGCACGCACTGAGCACGCGCCGTACGACGCTCCACGGCAGATGTCGGAGGTGATGCGCGGGCCGCGGGGCGAGGAAGGGCGACACCTGCAGGGCGAGGAGGGAAGTGCGCGTCTGAAGGGCCGGTTCGGGTGCGTTTAAAGGAGAATGACGCACGGGGGCGCTGTGAGATCACGTAAAACCATCACGGAGCGTTTGTTACGTTTGGTCAAAGGTTTACAGTAGAGCAGGCATGTCCAAACTCAGGCCCGGGGGCCAAATGCGGCCCTCAGACCAATTTTTCTTGGCCCTTAGTCTTCCTGGTGAACTGGCCCACATTGTCCTGATAAGTACTATTTACAGCACATTTCAGATTTTCTACAATTCCAACCTAAATAACTAACATTTTGGTGCCACACAGACCTGATATTAAGGCACTGAGACTGAATGTAGATGTGGTGGTGCTTAAAACATCAGATAAATGCAGCTTTTTTTGAACGTTTCATGATTGATTTGTGGCCCTCCGCTTGGTCTATATTTCAATATGTGGCCCTCGATGGAAAAAGTTTGGACACCCCTGGTTTAGAAGATCAGAGAGTGATTTGGCTTTAGCACCAGCAGGACCAGAACACGAGCAACAAGTCACAACGCAACGATTTCCTGAAAACGTCTTTTTAGTCGAGTAGAACTTATTTTCTGTTGAGCTCGTCTGCTCCGTGTGAACTACAACGGAAACAAGACGGCAGCGAGTACGGCAACTTCAGGAATAAGGAGAATATGAGAGGCAGATGTGACATTTCACTAAAACATAGGGAACATGTATTTAAGATTTTACTAAACATTTTGCCTGTTTATCCCCAGTTTGACAGTTTTTGTAAAGGTTATTTCCTGGTTGAACATTAGAAGCAAATATGACACAGTTAGAGGTAATTCTACAGCTGTTACCATAGCAACCAATTTGAAAAGAAGTCATGATTTGATAACACCTTTATTTTGTTGAATGGCTGTTTAAACCGCCAGAAACATGTTCGTCATTAGCTTTAACGGAGTTCTCGTGAAACGGAAGTGCGTTTACAACAAAAGTGCGAATCTGTGGAAAAAGTGGGCGGGGCAGAATAAGGTCAATAGGCTTTAAAGGAAAAAATATTACGCATCTTTTGTGTTGTTTTTAGACTTTAAACCTGCTCTCGAGTGTCTTCAGTTTGACATGTCATGTTTTAGACTAAAAATAAAATGCTTTTACAAAGAAAAATATAACTTTATCACAGCGTTGGGACCATAGGCCGTATATAAATCACTGAACTGTGCCGGAGTGTGACGTCACCCACAGCGTTTGGCCCCAGCCAAATGAATCCTGGCTAGCAGTTATAGCGGCCAAATCTCTTTGGAGATCCGAGTGCGTATCGTGGCAACCACACGGACCAATCAGGAGCAAGGTTGTTAACGGGTCCCGCCCCTCGGCGAGAGGAGATCGCAGAAATGTGCGGCGCTAGCTGTCAATCAAACCTGTTGCTAACACGAGCGAAAATGGCCCCTGGAAATGGAAGCACCTGATTGGTCAGTTATTATTGTAATAACTTGATTTATGAACAACCAACGAGAAAAAAACACCAGGATCATGTGGAGTGTGTGACGGACATTTTAGATGTTGAGTTTGACTGAAGCCGTTACAGAGTGAAGGCACCAATGTCCCAACAGAAAGTGAACGGAAGCTCTGCTTAAAGGACCAGAACAGCCTCCAGGGCCACGTCCTGTTTGGAACCCACAATGCTTTGCAGTATGCAGTGGATCTAATGAAGTTGTAGTTATTGTGATTAGACGGAAGTAATGTTCAGAGCGAGTCTGGAGATGATTTAAGGACTTAAAACAGCAAAGGATTCTGGGATAAATGACGTCACACATGAAGGATCAGAGCACAGTGTTGGAGAGAGAGGATTTACAAACCAGCAACAAACAAATGTGAGTCAAACTAAAGCTGCTCCAGGTGTGTTTTTGACGACGGAACAATGTTAGAGCATGGAGAAAAGCTCAACAAAGTCAATTTTGCATCATATTTGTCCTTTAAAGACAGAGAACCACTGGAAAACTGTAACGTTGGGACGTCTGAACAGGTTTTACATTTACAACAGCAGCCCACACTTACCACCCAAACGACTGCTTGGTTTGTTTATGCCACGAGTCGGTCTCAAAGACTTAAATCACGGTCTCCAATAATTACAGGGTAAGGTTTGCAAACAATAATCAAGACAAATGTACGGAGCTGTAAGTCATTTATTAAGTGCTCAAAACACAAAGATTGTACAATTCAGAAATCAGTGTTTCATTAAAGTGCATCGCTTTAATGTTATTTAGTGAATCAGTGCAAACAGGAAACAGCTCGGCCAGTCAAACCCACGCAGAAGATGAAAAGAATCCTGATTGTAAGGATTGTTAATGATTGAAAATGGAGAAGTACATCGAGTTATTACAGTTTATTGCATTTTTTACCCGCTCAAATCAAAAGTATGTAAGTTTGACCGGCCAAGATACAGAGAACATACGTTGAATTTGAAATAAAAACAAATATTTCCCCATCAGTGAGAAAAATCCCTGATACAAAAGATAAAAAAACACACTCTTTTCATTGATAAGCAAAAATCTGAAGGCAGAACTGTAAATATGTAGATAAAACGCAATGAAAGAACAAAAACAAGTGTGTCAGGTTTGATGGAGACACAAGAAAAGAAGGAAAAAAAAAACACAATAAATTGAACGGAACGGAGTGTGAGCTATTTAAAAATGAAGACACAAGTGATATTTCCCTCTTTCACTCCTGTCGTTGAAAAAAATCCTGTGTATATTTTATTTAAAGGTGAACTGAATCAATCAGACTTTTCAGGTGAATGGTCCGCCACCTGCTCGATGCTGGATTTTTGGTGTTACTCACTTTTTTGACTTTTGTATCTGTATTTTTGTTATGATTTTTATGTGAACTTTGACTCCAGAATGTGAAGGTTCTCTGCTGCAGCTCCACAAACGACCCCTGACCCAAACCCAAACCCAAATCCTAACCATGAAGCTGTTGTAAATTAACAAATTATCCCCATTCAAAATAAAAATAAAAAATTTATATATCTAATTTTTGGCCCCTGGATATGAACGATCCGAGCTCAGCGGCCGAACAGCACCAAACCTCCTCCACTTTTCACTTTTTTCACTGCTCTATAGACCCTTTAAAATGTGACGTCATCAAAATTCCAGACTGGAGGCAAAATGAACTGTAAATTTTTCATTGATTCTCTCACATTGGATCTAAATTCTATGGTTTTAAGTGTTTGTGTTGGAAAAAAAGCAACACATATGAATTTCCAGAGAAGAAAGGTCAGTTAGTTTGCTTTTCTATAACAAACGATGGACAAAATACAGTTTTCAAGCCTTAAATTGTATTTTAGCTTCAAAATAATCTAATTTATGGAACAGTATCTAATACATCTCTAGATAAAATGAAAAATGATTCTGGGCTCAACATTTCTCCGAGTATTTTTCCAGTAAAACCCATAAATCTGGATTGTTCCTTCATCAAAAATGCAAAGAGTTTATCATAATTTCCTAAAACATGATGTATTAAATTTTTCATTGATTCTCTCACGTTAGATCTAAATTCTATGGTTTTAAGTGTTTGTGTTGGAAAAAAGCAACACATTTGAATTTACAGAATAGAAAGGTCAGTCAGTTTGATTCTCTATAAGAAACTATGGACAAAATACAAGCTTTCTAGCCTTAACATTGTATTTTAGCTTCAAAAGAATCTGATTTATGGAATAGTATCTAATATATCTCTAGATTAAATGAAAAACTCTTGTGGGCTCAACATTTCTGTGAGTATTTTTCCAGTAAAACCCATAAATCTGGATTGTTCCTTCATCAAAAAATCAAAGAGTTTATCATAATTTCCTAAAACATAATGTAAAATACAATAATAAATGTGTTTAAAGCAGCTCTGATGTCACTCACATGTGTCTGAGGCTTTTACTGACAACACAATCGTCTACATTTTTCATATTTTGTGATATTCTGAGGTTAATCCCAGTGTTTCCAGTGAAATCATGTCATGTTGCGCTTCACTTTTGCCTCCATTCTGAATTTAGAATGTTTTCAAACTTTTAAAGGGCCTATTGATTTCGATGTAACCTCAAAATGTAAACAACATCCCGTGGCAGTTACTCCCTTATAATTCCACAGGTTTAAACGTGAGCCGGTCCTGGAGGGCGTGTTCACACTTCATCATCGACTGCTTTATTTTCACGTTTGACTCTTGACACATTTGACCCTTGAACTCTGGTACAGTTCAGTTCTTGAAATGAACCGACAGAGCGCAGGAGTCTGATTTAAATGGACCAGGCTGCACGTGTTTGGTGTGAATCTGGTTCAACAGCGTTCACTCCGTGTTCAGCAGGACGTGCACGTTTGGTTTAAACTTAAAGGTGCACTGTGTAACTTTTCTGGTGTTCTTGTCTCCAAAATCCTGCTTCTTGATGCTACTTTCCCAGGAATGTTTCACAATATGACAGTAACATTGCAGTCCCAGTTTAATCCTGGTTTAGTTCTGAGTTAGTCCCAATTTAGCCCTGTTTAGTCCAGGTATATGTGGTTATTTAATCCTATTTAGGATTTAGTCCAGTTAGTGGTTTAGTCCTGGTTTAATCCTGGTTTATTTTCTTATTTAATCCTATTATGGCCGTGGTTTAATCCCATTTAGTCCTGGTTTATTTTCTTATTTAATGCTATTACGGCCGTGGTTTAGTCTCATTTGGTCCTGGTTTATTTACTTATTTACTCCTATTACGGCCGTGGTTTAATACAGTTTGATCCTGGTTTATTTTGTTATTTAATCCTATTACGGCCGCGGTTTAGTCCTGGTTTAGTCCTGCTTTATTTTGTTATTTAATCCTATTAAGGCCATGGTTTAGTCCCATTTAGTCTTGGTTTATTTTCTTATTTAATCCTATTACGGCCGTGGTTTTGTCTCATTTGGTCCTGCTTTATTTTTGTTATTTAATTCCATTATGGCCGTGGTTTAATACCGTTTGTCCTGGTTTATTTTCTTATTTACTCCTATTATGGCCGTGGTTTAGTCCTGCTTTATTTTCTTATTTACTCCTATTATGGCCGTGGTTTAGTCCTGTTTGATCCTGGTTTATTTTCTTATTTAATCCTATTACGGCCGCGGTTTAGTCCTGTTTAGTTGTGGTTTATTTTCTTATTTAATCCTATTACGGCCGCGGTTTAGTTCTGGTTTAGTCCTAGATTATGAATCTATTTACAGCCGTGGTCCTGGTTTATTTTCTTATTTAATCCTATTACAGATGTGGTTTAGTCCTGGTTTATTTTGTTATTGTTTAGTCCCGTTTGGTCCTGATTTATTTTCTTATTTACTCCTATTACAGATGCGGTTTAGTTCCATTCAGTCCTCGGTACTTACTGCACCTTTAGCTTTAGACACGAGTGAAGTTTTATTGTCTTTTCACGCCGGTTTCTCTCCCATTGAACCCAAACGTCCCAAACCTGCGCTCAGTCGACCCAGGCGTAGTCCAGCAGGCCGCTCTCCTCCCACAGACGGCAGCGGGACACGACGGGCGCCTCGCTCTGGACCACCGTGAGGTTCTGAGCGAGCAGCGCCACCGAGGACGGGAACTCGGGCCAGGACGCCTCCATTTTACCTACGAGAGACCAAAACAAACACTTTAAACGCTAAACCGAGCTCTTTTTAAGTGTTTTGACCGTCGTTGAAGCAGGAAAGTCGTGCTTGTTCTTAGGTTTGTCGCAACAATCAAACGTTTATCAATTAATTAAATAAATAAGAGCTGGAGCAATGTTTTTGGGTATCGGTATTTGTCTTGTGTACATTTTCTTTGCAATAGTGGTTCTTTTTTATGTAATACAATAGACCCTTTAAAAGTTTGTAAACAAAAACATTCTAAATTCAGAATGGAGGCAACAACAAAAAAAAAGAGATTAACCTCAGAATATCACAAATTATGAAAAATCTAGATGCTTTTGGACACATGTGAGTGACATCAGAGCTGCTTTAAACACATTTATTATTTTATTTTACATCATGTTTTAGGAAATTATGATCAACTCTTTGCATTTTTGATCAATGGCGGACCTAGGAATTTGGGGGCCCAAGGCAAAATAAAGGACAGGCCCCTCTTCATCAAGGGCAATTTTTAGTAACTTTTTTGTCGTGTCTCTTGAATAAGGATGTTTTCGCTTTGTTGGTGACAGGTTCGTTCATTTGGGATGTAAGTTAACTATTGAAAAAAGTAAAATGTTTAAGAAATCGGACCATGTTTCCCGTTGGTTGGTCCATTTTAACACATGTTCCAGCTGATTTAAATACATGATTCATTTGTAATTTTATAGTGCTACATGTTATTTACTATTTAGCTTTATCGCGGGGTTAGAGGTTGCTTGGGCAGAATGAATACATTTAACAATCCAAGACAATTTTTTTCTTGTTTGAAAGTACACTGCACTTCTTTTCTTTACTTTACATTATATTGAGAGAATAGCAACTGTTCCAGAACCTTGCTTCTATGATCATCAGGGGGCATCTTAATGGGGCCCCTTCAAGTTGGGGGCCCAAGGCAATTGTGACCTGTTGCCTAATGGTAAGTCCGCCACTGTTTTTGATGAAGGAACAATCCAGATTTATGGGTTTTACTGGAAAAATACTCACAGAAATGTTGAGCCCACAATTATTTTTCATTTTATCTAGAGATATATTAGATACTGTTCCATAAATCAGATTCTTTTGAAGCTAAAATACAATTTTAAGGCTTGAAAATTGTATTTGGTCCATGGTTTGTTACAGAAATGCAAACAAACTGACCTTTCTACCCTGGAAATTCAAATGTGTTGCTTTTTTCCAACACAAACACTAAAAACCAGTAGAATTTAGATCTAATGTGAGAGAATCATTGAAAAATTTAGAGTCAACTTCATTTTGCCTCCAGTCTGGAATTTTGATGACGTCACATTTTAAAGGGTCTGTATGATCTGAGCTTTAGAGAGTTGGATAAGTAACTGTTAGGACTAATTATAACGACTAAAGTGTCTCATTCGGGATTCTGTGGCTTTATCGTTTATTATTTATTAGAGCAGTGTTTTTCAACCTTTTTCATGTTGTGGCACACGTTTTGGGTTTAAAAGCCACCACGGCACGCCACCTTCCACTGAAACATGACCAAATCAGACCATTTAGTTCAAAATATTGTATATAATGAGGCAAATAATGTCTGTGGCACTGTCTAGTTCTTTAAATTTGGTAATAGTGATGGTTTTGCGTTCTTTTTTGGTGCAAATGTCGCTCAGGACACTCCAAAAAGGTAAATTAGTTGATTAGTTGAATCTGTGAACTCAAACTGGACATTTTCTCAAAGCACACTGGTTGAAAATCAAGGCATTAAACATCCTTAAAGGTTCTACGCTCTATAATCGCACAGACAACACACAGTGGCATCATTTTGACCCAAATAGATGCTTTTACACCATGTCTGAGCTGAGGCAGAGCTGAGTTTACTTTCTTATATGAAAAAAATGAGTAAAGCACCTTTAAACAGGTCAAATATTGGTGTCATTGTTAAGTATTTAGTCTAGAGCAATGTTTTTCATGTTTTTTTTCATGTTGTGGCACATGCTTTGGGTTTAAAAGCCACCACGGCACGCCACCTTCCACTGAGACATGACCAAATCACACCATTTAGTTCAAAATATTGTATATAATGAGGTAAATAATGTCTGTGGCACTGTCTAGTTCTTTAAATGTGATAATAGTGATGGTTTTGTGTTCTTTTTTGGTGCAAATGTCGCTCAGGACACTCCAAAAAGGTAAATTAGTTCATTAAATCCGCATTTGTGAATCTGTGAACTCAAACTGGACATTTCTGGACACATCCTTAAAGGTTCTACGCTCTATAATCGCACTCAGACAGCACACAGTGGCATCATTTTGACCCAAATAGATGCTTTTACACCATGTCTGAGCTGAGGCAGAGCTGATTTTACTTTCTTATATGAAAAAAATGAGTAAAGCACCTTTAAACAGGTCAAATATTGGTGTCATTGTTAAGTATTTAGTCTAGAGCAATGTTTTTCATGTTTTTTTTCATGTTGTGTCACACGTTTTGGGTTTAAAAGCCACCACGGCGCGCCACCTTCCACTAAAACATGACCAAATCAGACCATTTAGTTAAAAATATTGTATACAATGAGGTAAATAATGTCTGTGGCACTGTCTAGTTCTTTAAATTTGGTAATAGTGATGGTTTTGTGTTCTTTTTTGCTGTAAATGTTGCCCAGGACACTAGAAAACGGTCTTTTAGTTCATTAATCCGCATTTGTGAATCTGTGAACTCAAACTGGATATTTTTTCAAGGCACACCAGGCAAAACCTGAAGGCGCACTAGTGTTCCCCGGCGCAATGGTTGAAAATCAAGGTATTAGATTATCGTATATGGTCACATTTTGAAGTAGCAATGTTCAAAATGTGATATAATGACATGTTCTTTTACTTAAGAATGCTCAATGGCACAAAAAGCACATTTAAATATTGGAATAATATCGATTTTGCAGCTCTTAACCGCCATTTCTCAATCATTTCCAATATCGTGCAGCCATAATTCAGATATAATTATTTTCTTATCTGATTATTCTACTAGTTCATCTGATTTTCCCGCTCATGTAAACGCACCCACTGACACAAAATAAAGAATTCCTGATAAAAAACACCCTCACCTTCCTTGACGAAGTGGATCAAATGGTGCGTGATGAGCTCCTGGAAGAGCCGGTCCTGGTGCGAGAGCGGCGAGCCCAGCAGAGGCTCCAGGCCCCGGAAGAAGGCCACGGCGTCCAGGGCGTGGAAGGAGAAGCGGCTGGGGAAGGGCAGCAGGGCGGGCGCGGGCGAGATGGCTCTGGACGGAGTGTGGGTCACCAGGTAGCGGTAAACCGGGCTGTGCAGGGCAGCTACGACCACCGAGCAGAGAGAGGAAGACGTTACAGCACAAGGAGAGGGAAGCGTTAGATCGAGGGCGGCGCGCAATTAGCAGATCGCAAAGGCTGCAGTTTTAAAGTGACATTTGATTTCCTCCGTGAACAACTGTTTAAATTCTGCATAAAAACATCGAACTCTGTAGACCAGGCATGTCCAAACTCAGGCTCGGGGGCCAAATGCGGCCCTCAGACCAATTTTTCTTGGCCCTTAGTCTTCCTGGTGAACTGGCCCACATTGTCCTGATAAGTACTATTTACAGCACATTTCAGATTTTCTACAATTCCAACCTAAATAACTAACATTTTGGTGCTGTACAGACCTGATATTAAGGCACTGAGACTGAATGTAGATGTGGTGGAGCTTAAAACATCAGATAAATGCAGCTTTTTTAACGTTTCACGATTGATTGGTGGCCCTCCGCTTCGTCTATATTTCAATATGTGGCCCTCGATGGAAAAAGTTTGGACACCCCTGCCGTAGTATATATTTACTAACGTGCAGAAACAGACAAAAAATGTGACAAAAGTGACAAAAACGCAACTGAAAATGACAAAAACACAACTAAAAGTGACAAAAGCGTGACTAACCGAGACCAAAATGTGACCAATAGTGACAAGAACGTGACTAAAAGTGACAAAAATGTGACAAACTGTAGCTGTGGACTGCATGGTGCAACGTGTTGGAAATAATAATAATAATAATGGGCAATCAAATGTCCACTACAAACAATAAAATATTCCAAGTGTTTTTATGAAAAAAAAAATTAAACCCAGGAGCGGTTAAGTCAAATTTTTTTTCACTTTTAGTCACGTTTTTGTTACTTTTATTTGCGTTTTTGTCACTGTTAGTCATGTTTCTGACAAAAAAAAAAAGGCTATAAAAAGGAATACAGATCCATGCAGAGGGGCGTCCCACAGAGGGGCGTCACACTCAGGGGCGTCCCACAGAGGGGCGTCCCACAGAGGGGCGTCGTACCCGCGGCGCTCCGGGCCAGCTCGTGGCTGGGGCAGCTGACCCGGATGTCGGAGGCCATGGTGGTGTAGGCCCTCTCGGGACAGCGGTCTGTGGTGGGGCAGGGCGCGGAGGGCGGGTACAGCTCCAGGGCCTGTGTGGGCAGGGTCTCGTTGAAGGCCGAGAGCTTTTCTGAGGAGAGAAAGAAGAAAGACACATCGTCGTTTGTGCAGCGACTTCATGACACGTTACAGAGTGAAAGAAACTGAAGCACAGAACGATCCAAATGAAACAAGGAAACAATAAAGTCCAAAATATGAATCGACTTTAATTCTCCAAGATTCCAAGTGTTTTTCATCCTTTTTTGAGACACTTTTTTAGTTAAAAATATTCTGCGGCACACTTACCAACGAAAACATTACCCCCACACACACAAAAAATGTATTATTTAGTATTATTTCGTTATTTATGTTGCAAATATTGCCCATGACTATATGGTCTAGGTCAGGCATGTCCAAACTAAGGCCCGGGGGCCAAATGCGGCCCTCAGACCAATTTTTCTTGGCCCTTAGTCTTCCTGGTGAACTGGCCCACATTGTCCTGATAAGTACTATTTACAGCACATTTCAGATTTTCTACAATTCCAACCTAAATAACTAACATTTTGGTGCAGTACAGACCTGATATTAAGACACTGAGACTGAATGTAGATGTGGTGGAGCTTAAAACATCAGATAAATGCAGCTTTTTTGAACCGTTCACGACTGATTGTGGCCCTCCGCTTGGTCTATATTCAAATGCGGCCCTCAACAGAAAAAGTTTGGACACCCCTGGTCTAGGTCTTTGAATTTGTCCAATCTGCTTGTCTTTCTGAAGAAGTAGCTCAGAACACACTAAAAGGGCACATTATTCATTTAAATCCATGAATCTGACATTTTCGTGGCACTCCTGGCACACTGGTTGAACATCAAGGCTTTAAGAGACAAATCTGTCGAGTGCAAGCAACAGAAAAAGAGGTCCTGTCTAGTAAATCGGCGTTATATAAAATGAATTTAATATTGTCAATGTTGTCATGAAGATACGCAAAATTTCAATAATGAGTATTTCGTTTAGAAAATGCGTCAAAAAGAGACGACACAGAATGAAAAGGCAATGTTGTTAACTTTCAAATAAGAGTTTAAAGGGATATATTTCTGCACTTTTGTAATTAATTGTACAGATATTTCACATTTGTCTGATAATTAAACCTCAACTAACTCGTTTAAGACACGTTTCAAAGGAAAAATATCATGCATTTTATACTGTTCTTAGCCACTAATTGAGATTAGGCGCCATCTACTGGCAGCATAGCACTTACGCAAGTTGAAAACGCATTCGTGAAGAAATGTGAGTTATCGTGTTTAGCAGTGAGTCTGGAAAAGATTTAAGGACTTAAAGCAGCAGAGGATTTTCAGATGAGTGACGTCAGTTGTCGGAAAAACGTCTGAGTTCAGCGGTTCAGAGTGTTTTTGACGGTCGGAGGGAGAGGATTTTCTAACCAGGATTCAGAATGAAGCTAAATGAAACTCCAGGTGTGTTTTTGATGACGGAACATTGTTAGAACAGGGTTTAAAGCAAAAAAAAAAAGTTAAATTTGCATATTATTTTGCATAATTTTGTCCTATTTCATTTATAGTGTACGGAAACGTATTGCATTCATTTGAATAATAAAAGTTTCTGTTTTAACGAGAAAAGTTTCTGTTTTAATGACAATAGTTTCTGTTTTAACGAGAAAAGTTTCTGTTTTAATGAGAAAATAAATCCTGTTTTAACGAGAAAAGTTTCTGTTTTTATGAGAAAAATAAATCCTGTTTTAACAAGAAAAGTAATTTCTGTTTTTACGAGAAAGGTTTCTGTTTTTCCGGGTTAAATAAGTCTGTTTTTATGAGACAACATATGTTTTATTGAAATCAATTTTTCATCATTTTTCTCATAAAAACAGAAACTTTTCTCGTTAAAACAGAAACTTTTATTATTCAAATGAATGCAATACGTTGCCGTAATAGTGCAATGTACTTATTTAAAATGCAATAAAAAGAGATGATTAAGAACATAAATAAAAAATGTCTGATAATTGAGCCCTCGTAGCCCTGCGACGAGTTGTCCACTGTCCAGGGTGTACCCCGCCTAAGGCCCAAAGTCACTGGGACAGGCTCCAGTCACCCGCGACCCCTAACGGGAATAAGCGGTAGAAAATGAATGAATGAATGTCTGATAATTGAACCTCAATTAATACGTTTAAAGACATGTTTGAACACATTTCTATTGGAGTGACTTAATATAATCTGAATATCATTTTCAGGAAACGATAAAAAATATTGAGATATTAATTTCCGTCAACATTTCTGTCCGTAATCTCATTCTTACCTGTGACAAACCAGCGATAGTCCCCCCAGGTCCAGTCGGAGATGTTTGTGGAGGGCGGGGCGAAGTCGACCTCCTGCTCCGTGGTCCCGATCACGAACGGGACGTCGCTGAAGCCACGCCCACGGGGCGTGGCCCACAGAGAGAGGGGCGCGTCGGGCAGCACGAACCCGTCCACCACGGCCACCGCTCCGGGCAGCAGGCCTGGAGTCGGCAGGTCCGTCCTGTCATCGTAGGCCCAGCCCGGGGACTCCTGCCACGGGACGGCCTGAGGGGAGGGGCGAAGAGAGGGGCGGGACGAGGGTAAACAATGAGGTGACAATGTTTAATCATGCAGGATACACAAAGTTAAAGTCTATATGAAATTTACTAAACATTTTGCCAGTTTGTCCCCAGTCCCACAGTTTTCATTAAGTTTATGATGTTACTTCCTGGTTGGACATGGGCACCTAGCAACCAGACTTACCATAGCAACCAGACTGTAAACAAGGGACAAAATCCACATAAATTACACAATAGTTATGATTTGACAAATAATAAAACCAGATAACGTCTTTATTTTGTTGAATGACTGTTTAAACCAAGCACGTCCAAACTAAGGCCCGGGGGCCAAATGCGGCCCTCAGACCAATTTTTCTTGGCCCTTAGTCTTCCTGGTGAACTGGCCCACATTGTCCTGATAAGTACTATTTACAGCACATTTCAGATTTTCTACAATTCCAACCTAAATAACTAACATTTTGGTGCGACACAGACCTGATATTAAGGCACTGAGACTGAATGTAGATGTGGTGGAGCTTAAAACATCAGATAAATGCAGCTTTTTTAACGTTTCACGATTGATTTGTGGCCCTCCGCTTGGTCTATATTTCAATATGTGGCCCTCCATGGAAAAAGTTTGGACACCCCTGGTTTAAACCGTCAAATAAATGTGTGAGTCGAGTGTGTGGAGAGGATCAGACCTCGGAAATAAATCGGACCTCTTTTTCGCCCTGTGGCTAGTCTGCAAATACGTTTAAAAAGTCGCTTAAATACAATGCTGAATAAGCTGTTATTCTAGGCTCTGTGCAAAAATTAAAATATCATGTTACGAAATTTTGAATTTCTATTGGTGTTTCTGTGTTGAGCCGCAGGGAGCTGCTGCGTTCGAGGGAGAGAGGAACGGAGAGAATCTTCTCTGGTTAATCACAGAAACTGTGTTATTGTGTTGTACATTATTAGACTAAATCTTATTACTATTTTCTGCTGTTTTTAGTCCTTAAATCATCGCTAAACTCTAAACACAATAAATGCTACAGTTAATCCGCATCATAACTTCTTTTCAGTGCTAACGTCACTAGATTGTATATTGTGCTGGTGCCATCTGCTGGTTGGATGCACTCAGTAAGTGTCATTTCATAGTGACTGATAACAGGTCATAGAATGAAGAAGAAACTTTTTTTGTTTGTTTTAAAACATGAGATGGAACATTTAAAGCACTCAAGAGCATGTTTAAAGGCTAAAAACAATACGAAAACTGCAGAATACTTTTCATTTAATGATCAGAGTGAGTCTGGTGATGGACTCTGCTGACTTTAAAACACACAGCAGCACTTTCCACTAAAACTGGACTAAACTTCCAGTGCGCCTTAACCAGTTCTGCTGAAACATAAGATCAGGTTAAGTGGAGTAACATACAATGTGAATTTGCAAAGTCAATGTGTTTAAAATATGAATAAAACTTGATAAGCAGCAGCTACAGAAAGTAAAGTAAGTTTAACAGTCTAACAACGTCTATAAAGCCTCTCTCTAGTCGGCCTATCCTCCCAAGAACATTTTATCTCCTTTTATGACATCAATTATTAAAATACATTTCCAACTTACAATCCTGACTCTATTTTACGACCGCGCACTGTTAAACTGCGGCAAAAGTCCTCATACGTTTGATTATTTATTGCCGTTCTTAGTCGCGTATAAAACCAAAGTGTCGCATAAATCTGTGAACAAAATCCATTACAATGAACTTTTACGACAGCATTAATATTAGAGCAGATTTTACAGAGAAGCCGCAGAAACAGTCCGAGGGAGAAAACAAGAACCTGGACAGAACTGAGGACCAGAAGAACACAGGGCTGAAAATGATGGTCACGATGATTTGGCTCATGAATGAAATCACAATTATTTCGAACAATTACTTCTTTTTTGTCAAAATTATTCAGTAGATATATTTCAGTAGTGATGTTTTAGAAAAGTGCCTTTGCTCCAGGTTTTGAGGCAAAAGTAGTAATTAATTGTTTAATTAAAGGGCCTATGACGGGTTGGACTACTCATTTACCTAAAATGCAGGTAAGATAAATATATTTAAAGTTTTGCTAAAAATGATTATACATTTTAGCAATTTTAGCATTTTTTTTTGTTTTGTAATATCACTTCCTGGTTGTAAATGATGACATCACACTAGGGAATTACTAGGGCTAAAACTCGGCTAATGTCAGAGATTTTTTTTTTGCCTGACAAATCAAAATATATGTGAACACTTTTATTTTGTTGAATGAATGTTTTAAGGGTAAAATAATTTGTTTATTTTATTTTGGGTAAATTATGCAAAACCTTTGGAGGGAATGAGTCTCCCCAGTGTGATGTCATCAGTTTTTACTTCCTGTAATTTTAAACAGATTTTTCAGCTTTTCTCCACAAACCATGACTTGATTGGTGTAAAACAATAATTTTTATGTACAATACGTATTAATACACCACATAAAATCAAAATGAGAAAATCGTTAAAACCTGTCATACGCACTTTAATTACTTGTTTGTTAAAAATGAATTGTATTTTTGATAGGGCTGTCAACGTTAAAGTGCGTATGACAGGTTTTCACTATTTTCTAATTTTGTCTTTATTTGGTGTATTAATAGTTGTCGTAAATATAAATGATAGTTTCACAACAATCAAGTGGCCGTTTGTGAAGAAAAGTTGAAAAATCTGTAGAAAGTTACAGGAAGCAAACAGACTGATGACATCACAGTAGGGAGACAAAGATTATGCATAATTTAAACAAAAGAGACTACTTTTTTTTACCCTTATTAATTAATTCAACCAAAAAAGGTGTTCACATGTACTTTTATTAGTAAATTTAAAAAAAAAATCTGTGACATTAGATGAATTTGGCCCAGTTTACAGGATGGTTGCTCGGTAATTTCCTAGTGTGATGTCATAATTTACAACCAGGAAGTAAAACAAAAAAAACTCCAAAATTGCTAAAGCGGAAGAAAATTTGTGAAGTATTTTAGCAAAATTTGAAATATATTTATCTTATGTCTCACTTATTGCATTTAAGTGAAATGAGTCATCCAACCTGTCATTGGCACTTTAACGTGTTAGCTACTGCGATTAATCATAGAAAATTAGCCTAGACAGATCTAAATAATGCATTTAGATTTGTGAATTAATGCCACACTATTTTTTTCTGTCCAATCCGATACCGATACTTCAGATCAAGGGAGTTACCAAGTGCCTGTCCTGAAAAAGCAGCGAACAAGACGATGACATCCGGGCAACGTTAGCAAAGCTGCACTTATCGACTTATTTGTGCCCTGCTTAAGTTATAGACCTAACTATTTTTCATTTTATACATCAGGGTATCGGATCGGAAATGTAGTTTGAGTACTCGCCGATACCGATGCCTTAAAATAGTATCAGCATCGGAACAACCCTACTTTGTAACATGCGCCAAGTTCTCCTTAATCCTTTAATGCCGTAGTGTGGAACTCTTCAGACAAAGCAATGCAATCTTCATGGAAACAAGCAGGTGGCGTGCTCTCAACCAGGACACATCACGGGTTAAGTCTGTGGAGAGGCAAGCCCACTCACAAGAACGCGTGTTTTCTACGTTTTTTCAACGCAATAAAAACAGCAGTGAACGTTTCAAATCTTAAAATCTGTGATAATTGAATGTTTGCGTTACCTGTAGGACCTGCCGCACCGACAGCTGCCGCAGACAGGGGGCGTCCTCGCAGCCCGTCTTGTTGAGGAAGACCAGGTTGTCCCTCTCGGCTTCCCGTAGCGTGGCTTTGTAAACGGACGAGCCGCTCATGTCCACGGCGGCGCGGAACAGGCCTCTGGCGAGCGGCGACACCATCAGAACCCACACGGACGTGCCTCCTGACGGCGAGAGGCGCATTTACACCGGAAAATAACAAAAAAAAAATCATACTGAGGAGCAGGAGTGACCGGTGAGGAGGGAGAGTGAATATGTGGTACAGAGGAGGAGGAGGGAATACGTGGATCCAATGTTTTTATTCATTATTATTCATTTATTTGACTGCGACAGTGGATTTAGAGCTTGTGATAGAACATTAAAAAAACAGCGGTTACCATGGAAATCCGCCATGTTTGCTGCTGGTGCGCTAAACTTACATGCAATGTAAAAAATGTAACCCATAGAAGAATGTGATAAACTGCTGGGTCACTTCTGGTAAATACATTTATCAATATTTAGTGTTACAATACTTTTGAATTAACTCTAAGTTTAGTATTTAGCATCTTAAAATCTCCATTGATTTAAAGGAAAAAAATTATGCATTTCATATTGGTATTAGCTTTTAAACATGCTCTGAGTGTCTTAAATTTGTCATCTCATGTTTTGAAATATATATATTTCATTATTGATTAAAAGAAAGGATGTATCTGCTGTGTGCAATGACAGTGAGTGCATCCAGACGCTATGATGTGTTTAATAGTAGCAGTGATCGTGTTTAGAGTCAGAAATGCTCAGAAAGAGTCTGTGATGATTTAAGGATTTAAAACATCAGAAGATTATCGGAAGTATTAAGTGAAGTATATGATCTGAAAAAAAAAAAACACCACGAGGGAGTTCAGCAGGAAGGGCCTTTGACGGTTGGAAAGAGGATTTTCTAATGAACATTCCTCAAAACAGTGTGAATGGAGATGAATACTACTTATGTTATGTTACTTATGATATGTTTTTGATGATGGAACATTGTTAGAACAGGGTTAAAGACTCGAAAAAAATCACTGCAGCTGAATATGTGTCCTTTAACATTGAGCTAATTGAAAATTCTGTTACGAGTGATGTCCTGATCCCGAGCTCACTTAATGTACACATTACAGTGTAAATATGACAAATATGCCAAAGTGTTCATTTGCAGTTGTTCTCCCTGAGAAGGTTAAACAAAAGTCAATAACAGAGCAACAGAAACAACCCAGGACAATAAAAGGCTCGTTAAAATGCTCACAGACTTCCACAGTTTAAGGTGCATAATGCAGCGTTCCATTAGCCCGTTACCATTCCATGAGTTAACACTTATGCATTTTCAATGGGAGAGTTAGCGTTAGCCTCCAAACATCACAAACTCTGACAAATCAGGGCTGTTTTGGCGAACTCAAGAGTTAGAAAACATTCCCACATGTAGAAGTGTTTTGTGCTGATTGTTACTGTCAGTGATTAGCGCCGGAATGAGCATATACGCTAACAACCTCGTAATAAACATTTCTTAAATGTAACGTTATTATTGACCTTATTCTGCCCCGCCCTCTTTTGCAGTTTTTTTCTGTTTTGTTGTAAACGCACTTCCGTTTGACGAGAACTCCGTTAAAGCTAATGATGAACGAGGGAAAAGTCTCGCCGCTAAAATGTTACATAAAGTAGATTGATTTGTGTAAAATGTTTAATGAACACGAGCAACAACAAGTCTACGCATAGCGATTTCCTGGTCAGTCTGAAAACGTCTTTTTAGTCCATGTAGAACTTATTTTCTGTTGAGCTCGTCTGCTCCGTGTGAACTACAACGGAAACAAGACGGCGGCGCGTACGGAAACTTCAGGAATAAGGTGAATAGTCCAAATCTTACTCTTAATGGAAAAATATTATGCATTTTTCATACGCTTTTTAGCCTTTAAACCTGCTCTTGAGTGTCTTCAGTTTGTCATGTTTTACATTTGTTTTACAACTAAAAATAAAATGCTTTTACAAAGAAAAACATGACTTTATCGCTGCGTTTTGGGAGATGTCATTTTGACTTAGCTGTGGCTCCATCTACTGGCGGCAGAGGCAATTACACACATGTGAATATATACCCACAATACTTTGATGTGCAGCGGATTTGATAGTTTTAGTTATTGTGATTAAACGGAATAAATGATCAGAGCGAGTCTGGAGATGATTTAAGGACTTAAAACAGCAAAGGATTCTGGGATAAATGACGTCGGCATCATCTACGTCACACATGAAGGATCAGAGCACAGTGTTGGAGGGAGAGGATTTATAAACCAGCATCAAACAAACATGAGTCAAACTAATGCTGCTCCAGGTGTGTTTTTGATGATGGAACGATGTTAGAACATGGAGAAAAGCTCAACAAAGTCAATTCTGCATCATATTTGTCCTTTCAGTTCGTTCAGGCTCAATCACAACACTGCGAGTTGGATATAGATTGTAAAAAACACGTTGCGAGGTCAGAAAACCCCTCACTCTCCGCTCTGTTGTGTTGTTTCGTTTGGTGAAGACACAGCTACGGATGTCTGAACTGTTAGAAACTTTTTACACCAAAACCAGCAGCAGAAGTATTGATTGATGGATAGATAGCTCCATGCTGCGTCGGCATGGAAACAGGGAAAACAAACAGCTCAAATACACAACACAACAAACCTTAACTTCCTTCTCTTCAACTCCACAAGCTGCATTTCTTAGTTTGTTAAAAGAAGACGCTGCAGATGGATAGATAAACATCTTAAACTTAAAGATATCAATTTGAAACTTCTCCTGTAGTTTACTCACAAAAATGTAAATGTAAGTTTTTCATTGTGTAATGTTATGTTTTCATGTAGAAATAAGGCTTTGATGTGTAAAAACAACCAAAATTGCACATATTTGGGACATTTAAATCTGAAAAATGGACAGAACTACAGGAGAAGTTTCAAATTAACATCTTTAAATTTAAGATTTTTTCCTGTTCACCTGCAGCGTCCCACCTTAAAACAAAGGGCTCATCATTAAAAACATAATTGCTCTTTAGTCGTCGCATTAAATTCCATGATATCTGCGTTGGATATTCCATTATTTTTGATATCCTTGGAAGTAAATCCATGTTTTATTCATACGTATTTGAAATTCACAGTTATTTTCCACTCCAAACCCCTGTCAGACCAATCACAACGGTTCTCCCTCGAACCGCTGCGCCGTTCCGCGGGGGGCCGGCCGTCTCCAGCGTGTCACAAACAGCTCATGACTTATTCAAATCTCGCCGCGCTACACGACTTTAATCCCATCGCAGATCATTTGCGTTTCGGTCCATTTTCCTTCCGTGAAACAGACGCGGGGCGAGTTGACGCGGCGTGTTTTGCGACGGCCGCGCTCGAGCGGCTCGTCCGCGGAGCGTGTCGGAGCTCCCCTGGACAAATGCATTATCCTGTCATTCAAAGCCAGTCGGAATCAGGTTTGGTGACACTTACGGTGGTATGAAAAGCTCAAACTGACAGCCTGTTCAGTCGCATCGCCGCAGCGTCGTGGGAGAAGGAGATTTATCCATTCACGGGTTTCAACTTCCTGTTCTGTGCAGCGTTTTGAGGACTTTTTCCCATTCGAGAGACATAATATTTGGTTATAAATAGGACTGGGCGATACGGTGATAAAAATGGAACGTTGAGCTCGTCCTTGTCACAATCTGCTATTTTTGTGAAATCGTCGCGTCGTGATTTACTGTTTGTCTCTTTAATGCAGCTGTCTGCTCACACTTTTTCAAACACACTTTTTCTCCTGTTGTTTAGCCTCTGAGCAGATGACTTTATTTATGTCTTGTAAGCTAGAGCAGTGGTTCTCAAAGTGGGGGTCGGGACCCCTCGGGGGGTCGCGAGGGATGAACTGGGGGTCGCGAGATGATTTCAAGATCTAATTTTAATTATGTTTTATATTAAAAGCAGTATCTTTTTGGGAAATAAGGCCCAATAAGACTATAAACTATTCAAATAACCAGCATTAAACCTGATTTAACACACTGGGACACTTAAAACTATTACTACATTCATTTTCATTTCGCTTTGGGGTCCCGAGTTGGTTGCATGGCTATTATGGGGGTCCCGGCCAGAAAAGTTTGAGAACCACTGAGCTAGAGCAGTGGTTCTTAAACTAGGGGTCGTGAAATGATTTCCAGGGTTCTCCAGATGATGGAAAAATTTATACAATAGAGTTAAACAAGGCTTGACACCTTCAAATGCAGTGGTGAATGTAGATTCCTATTTGTCGGCCAATCAGTGTCATTTTTAGTGTCATTCTAGGTCTATATTCTCAAAATAAAATCAAACATTAGATATAAGGCTAATTTATCACTTTGCGTGTCGCCTATTTTTTGTGTTTGGGGGTTGCGACTGAAAAAGTTTGAGAACCACTGAGCTAAAGCTGCACAATTAAAGCAAATTGACGCCAAAATTGCAATTTTAATGGATGCAATGAGCAAATTGCAAAGGCTGCGGTTTTTGAAGTGCAATAATTTCTTCCACAAATAACAAAAATGTATAATAATAATAATAATAATAATAAAAACTGCTCACACTGTAGTTTGGATTTGTACAAACATGTTCTGAAACAAGCGACAAATGCGAGACCAAAAGCAACAAAAATGTGACAAAGACGAGTTTAAATATGACAAATACAACTGAACGTGACGAAAAAGGGACAAACTTGTGTTTAAAATTTTCATTTGACCAGAACAATTTTGGTTTTAATTAAAGGATTCTGTTCAAATTCACATTTTAAACATAATTTTGTCGCTTTTTGTCACGTCTTTGTCACTTTTTGGTGCATTGAGTTGTGTTTGTTGTTGCATTTTTGTCGCTTTTGAACACATTTTTATCGCTTTTTGTCGCACTTTTGTCTCTGGTTTCTGATCATGTTTGTACACCCCAAAAATTGTGATTTGCTAATTGCATCATTGAAATTACGATTCAGTGTCGATTTTGTTGTGCTAAAAACAGAATATTTTGCTAACTCACTCCATATCTTCACTTTTTTGCTGTTTTTGTCATATAAATCCTTTTAATCGAAATAAAATAATTGATCGACTAAAACATCATCGACCGATTAATCGATAAACGACTTAAAGACCACACCCCTAAAGATCTGATGCTACAAGGCCATGCTACAGGTCAGATCTGCGGAGAGGCGCTCACAGCAGTAGTGGGACCCGGTCTTTGGCATCAAGTCCTGAGTCCTGGCTCTTCCCCGGGGGCTCCACCTGGTGGGACATGCCCGGTGCTTTTACAAAAACCCCACTAGCATGTAGCGATGTAGCGATGTAGCGCTAGCCTCAGACAACCTTCAGTACGTCCCCCCCGGCGCCCACAGCCTGGTATTTGCTCGAGCAGATTATGTGAATCATCGCCGTGTGAACGTGTGCCATCTTTGAACTTTAAATTCCTCACGTCTTGAAGCGTGACGTCCATAAATCTAAAGCAGAGCAGAGCGAAACGGCCAAACACTTTTGACATGATGTAAAAGGGAAAATTGATGATATTGATATAATTGACGATATAAATGACTCTAGAGCAGAGCTGGGCGATATGACAAAAAATGATTATCGATTAACGATTTCCTTGGGGGTACACGGTGGCAGAGCGGCTAGAGCTTCTGCCTCTCAATAAGGAGATCGTGGGTTCGAATCCCGGACCACCCCAACATCACACGATCTCTCTGGGTGGAGTCTGCATGTTCTCCTCGTGTTACCGTGGGTTCTCTCCGGGTTCTCTGGCTCCTCCCACCGTCCAAAGACATGACTGTGTAGGTTAATTGAGAACTCTAAATTGTCCCTAGTGAATGAACGTGAGAGTGAATGGTTGTCTGTCCTTGTCTGTCTCTCTGTGTCTCTGCGACGAGTTGGCCACTGTCCAGGGTGTACCCCGCCTAAGGCCCAAAGTCACTGGGACAGGCTCCAGTCACCCACGACCCCTAACGGGAATAAGCGGTAGAAAATGAATGAATGAATGATTTCCTTGGGTCCAGATCATGATTTCGATTTTATCACGATTCATGTTCACTTTGTTTTTTTCTATTGTCTTTAACAGAGCTGCACGATTTAGGAAAAATATCTAATTGTTATTTTTCTGACCAGTGCGATTAAGATTAGATTTGCGATTTAGGTTTAAATAGGATTTATTTATTTATTTATTTGAACAGGACCATGTACAATGACATTATGCTCGGGGGCAAAGATGATTGCACCAGATTATAGCTGTGCAAGCTCATTTCCATCTGCAGTCCTGGATCAGGGACGGGGGGAGTACAATGTGAATTATTTACAGCAACAGTTTTCATACAGTCTCTGACACTCGATCATTCACTCACACTTCATCGTCATCAATATTATCTTAGCTCTGAAGTTCACTGCAGACACCAGCACCTTAAAGGTCCCATATTATGCTATTTTCCCCTTCACACAGTCTGTTCTAAGGGCTTTGTTGATACATTTTTGCGTTGTGCAATATCCATAACATAACAGTTTACAAAAAACACCCATTTCTTGGACTGGCCCCCCTCCTTGTAAAAGCAAACGGCTCACTCTGAGATCTGACCCCCCCGAACAGAGAGCAGGCTGCCTCCCCCGCCCAACCCGTGCAGAAGCCTAGAGCGGAGATGGTGCATGCGCCGTGTGCTCCGGTAAACAGCGATACACAAACACTGAATAAACATTTTCTCGTCCTGACGGTGCGTCGTGCTGAGTCCTACGTCCTGGATCTGACCTGGAGTTTGACGTGCTCCAGGGCCTCAACGACGGACGTGCCGTTTGGTAAATAACAAGCTAACTCTTCGATCTGTCGTATCCATTGTGTAATTACTGTGTAGCATTAGCATTAGCTGTTTTTATTCTTGTGGCTGCGCGCTTCCTGGAGGCGTGGCTTAAACACCGCGTCATCTTAGTGAGGAGCCCCCGTCTGCTGCTCAGCCGAGGGGGACGGAAAAGACAGTTCTCTAGTGAAAACATGAGGGAATCAATCAAAAAACTTTGGGCACAACATACGAGGCCCAAATAGCACTGTAGGAAGGTTAAAACCTCTGAAAAGTCGATTTTGCATGTTATGGGACCTTTAAGAGTTAAGATTACAATATTAGAATTACAATTTACACCTAGTAAAGCTAATACACTTTTAAATAAGTTTATAAAAGGAGCTAAGACAAGACTATTCTATACTAATTACATAAAACCATATATACATATTTGGAGTAATAGTGTGCAAGTTTTTGTCGCTCTTGAGTTGTGTTTCTTGTTTGCAGGCGCGTTTTGGTTGCTTTTGAGCGCATTTTTATCGCTTTTGGTCGATACGTCGATTTCACAAAAATAGCAGATTGTCACAGGGACCAGCTCACGATTCGATTTTTATCACCGCATCACCCAGACCTGAATCAGATGCTAATCTCTAGGGCTGTACACCTTTAGTCGAATAATCGGTCGACCAACATTTTTATTAGTCGACCAATTATTTTATTTAGATCTAAAGGCTTTTTATTGCAAAAACAGCAAAAACAAAAAGATATGGAGTGATTGAGCTGAACGTTTTGGAGTCCAACATATAAATACACAGTTTCCTAGAACTTATTTGTAAAAAAAAAGTGTTGTTTTTGCATGAATTCCTGTGCAGTTGTGATCTTTTCAGTGCAGTTTGGGTCAGACACATGGAAATACTTCATAGTCTGGATTTTTTTTCAGCCAATTTAGCCAAACGGTCGACAGGACAGGTCTTTATTCGACCAAGATTGTCTTTATTCGACTACTACTTCCAATACAAGCTCCTCCTCCTCACGTACAAGTCCCTCCATAACCCCGCCCCTTCCTACCTCACCGACCTACTCCAACCGTACTGTCCCACCCGCCGCCTCCGCTCTGCTGACACCAACCTCCTCACTCCCATCACCCGCACTAAGCACCGGACCTTGGGGGACCGAGCCTTCGCCGCTGCTGCCCCGCCCTCTGGCCCCGCCCTCTGGAACTCGCTTCCAAAACCATCAGGAACTCGGACTCACTACAGACATTCAAATCACTCCTTAAAGTGCGTATGACAGGTTTTTATGATTTTCTAATTTTGACTTTATTCAGTGTATTAATACCTCTTGTAAATATAAATTATAGTTTTACACCAATCAGGTCGCTGTTTGAGGAGAAAAGTTGAAAAATATGTTGAAAATTACAGGAAGTAAACAAGTCAATGACATCACACTGGGGAGACAAAGGTCACGCATAATTTACACAAAAGTAGCTACTTTTTTGACCCTTTAAACACAGATTCAACAAAATAATGGAGTCCACGTGTATTTTCTTTGTCAAATTAAAAAATCTGTGACATTAGAGGAGTTTTTGCCCACTGTACAGGATGGTTGCTATGGTAATTTCCTAGTGTGATGTCATCATTTACAACCAGGAAGCGAAATTGAAAACCTAAAAAAAACAGCTAAACTGGGGGTAAAATTTGTAAAGATTTTGGCAGAATTTGAAATATATTTATCTTAACTGCGTTTTAGTTCAATGAGTCGTCCAACCTGTCAGAGGCCCTTTAAGACCCACCTGTTTAAACTGGCTTTTGTGTAAATTTATGTTGTTTTGTCTGTTTTGTCTGTTTATGTAAAGCGTCTTTGAGTGTCCAAAAAAGCACTATACAAGTTTGATGCATTATTATTATTATTATTATTATTACAGCCCTACTATAAACAGTATGTGTCAAATCTTACCTGAGCTTTGGCCCATGATGGTCACCTTTGAGGCGTCTCCTCCAAACAGGTGGATGTTCCTCTGGACCCACTCCAGCGCCAAGATCTGGTCCATGAAGCCGTAGTTCCCTGTGGACGGAACAAATAAATATAAATATAACAGTGAACAGTGGACATACGGAGACGCTAAAGTTTACCACCGGCTCTGAAGACTGAAACACTGTCAATGTTTACCAGAGATGCCATATGCTCCTGTTTTCGTTCCCTTTTGCCTTGGCGTGTGCAGCGGTTTAAAAATGAATGCGGATCGGAATAGTAAACAGTAATTTATGCATTTTACAGCAGCACAAATAATTAAAAAAGTGCAGATGACAAGTTAGAAGTTTGCACATTTCACTGAAACATAGTAAAACATAATATTTAACATTTTACGTCTTAGATTTACCAATTTTGACCGTTTTTATCATTTCTTTTCCTGGTTGGACATGAGCAGTGGATGTGACATGAGTAAAGATTATAACCGGAACATTAAAGGACAAATATTATGCATTATTTGTAATTGTTAACTGGACTCTACAGACGTTAAAACACAAAGACAGCAACATTATTAAAACCAAAATGTCAAAACAGAATACATCTTTTCTGATTTAAATTAATAATACGCACTATTTCTAAATATTTCACCCTTGATTTGCTTGATAATGTATTTTAAAAGTCTAGAAATAATCGTTTGACCACTCGTCTGCTAAAGTGACAGCCATAATCGTTTGACGTCTCATGTTTTAGAACAAAAAATAAAATGTTTATACAAAAAAAAACAATATAACTTTGGAGACGCCAGTGTAACTTAGCTTTGGCTCCATCTACAGGCTGCAGAGGGAATTACACACATTTTAAAATACATTGCTTGTTATGCTAGCCGTGTTATTCTCACGCAGTTGTAATGATTGTGATTTGACGGCAGAAATTCTCAGAACAATCTGATGATGATTTATGGACTTAAAAACAGAGCAGAAGATTCTCGGAGCCACGTCACTCATCGAGGAAATTCAGAATGTAGAGTTTTTGACAAATCGGAGGGAGAGGATTTTCAAACCGGCATTCCTCAAACGAGCATGAATGAAGCTAAATGCAACTCCAGGCCTGGAACAATGTTAGAACAGGGTTAAAAGCTCAAATTTGCATAATATTTGTCTTTTAAACAATCTTTTTTTTAAGAATAATGAGAGACTAGGACCATTTCCATAGCGATTTAAAGCTAATTATTATTTATTTTGAACAGGAAAACTCCTCAAACTGTTGCATATAACAAAAAGCTGAAACCCATGTTATGCCGCATTTCAGTCGTCCTTGAAGGTCGGAGTGACAATTTCTCTGTGTTCCAGTTGGAAATAATAAGTTGCACATTACAGTTTATGCAAAGTAACGACAACGGTTGTGAAAAATATTGAAAATCAGATATGAATCGATATGAAAACTAGTTATCGCAACTAGATACTCATTTCAGCAAGTATCAATGCTAAAAAATCCCTTTTACAGGACAAATCTGACCTTTTCGAGAGCAGTTTTAGAGTAATATTGAGCTTTACCAGAACGAGTATTAGATCGCAATGTTTAATCAAGACAGGACTGTTATTTAGTTTGGAAAATTTAAGTGTATCGTCTAAAACATTGACCTAAAAAAGAGCATTTGTAATTATCCTTGTATCAAAAATCAGCATTGAGAATGGAGTATATTTCTTAGAGTTTAAAATTTTAGAATTGTGACACTAGTAATGACAAACAATTCACGTAAACCAGAAAAATGCAGATTCAATAAAATTATTAAACCAAACATTGTTATTACATTTTGAAATTATAAATCAACGTCTGAGAGTGAAGTTTTTAGTTCCGTGTAGATGTAAGCAACATTAGCATAACTGGTCTCTGCACTGACCTCCTGTGAGTGTCAGGAAACATTATAAAGCACTTTTATTGGTTAATAACGCTCTTAATGGCTTTAGTCCAATTTATTTAGCTAATAATCTATATAAAAATACATGGCAACAGATTTATTTTGTTTAAACGGTCGCTAAAATGTGTTTCTTGCACATAAATCCCATCCAAAATGCTTGCCTGCAGTTGGATTTTTGTAATATTAAAGACATACTTTTTATAACTCAGCTCTAGTTCTTGTAATTTTCATTTTTTTCAGTCACAAAGTGCCACTGGTGTAAAACTCTGATAATCATTTACCACATACTATCCAGCGAAAAAGTAATAATTATAAAAACACGAAAACCTGTGATAATTATGCACTTTAAATGAGCGCGTGGGTTCAGAACGGCCCGATTGCTCCTGTCCCATTTCCCGTCTGAGTGCGGACTATTTTTAACTCTTCAGAGGCCGGAGGAGCAGAAGTGGGACAAACAAACCGGGGATTCAGATTTAGAAAAGTGAAGATGAAAAGACGTGTGAGTGAACGGGTCAGCGAGCGCCGGGCTGCCAGGCATTATGTAACAACACTGCCCCCTGGGGGAAGAGCGTGAGTGTCACAACATTACAATTTCAACTTGAGTGCGGCGAGACTTCGGGCGAAACGCTTTGTCTTTTGGTCAGTTTTTTCTCTCGACATATAGACTTTCGTGTGGAAACAACCAACGTGTCCAATCTGCTCCTGAAGATGTTTTATTATTTCATTTAATCCACTTTATCCATCGATTTCTCTGGGACATTGTCACTTCAAAGGCTGACGCATTTTCTCCCACAGAGACGTAAAGATCAGCCTTAAAGCAGCTCCTGCACCAAACTGTACAATCTGGGACTGAACAAGGTTTTGGCTGATCGTTCAGAAGGATTTGTTCATGTTTAATTCTGTGCCTGAAGGTGAGACTAAACAGCCACAGCTCAAAAGACTGTATCAACACAGAAGCTACAGGAAGAGTTTCAGAAGGAAAAGAGATTGTTAGGAGCCAAGGAGGCTAAACACAAATGGAGATTGTTTACAACAGTGTCTTTTCACTTTGGTCAAGTGAGAAAACAAGCCAATCATTTGGATGTTTAAACAGGACGACAAAAGGACCAGACGACAAAAGGATTTATGGCTCGTAACAAACAGTTAAACAAAAGCAGTGTAGCTTCAGGTGAAACTAAGGCACAGTAAATAAACAGGTAAATATTATTTTCAGGTAAAACTCCTCCAGAGGTCAGTTTAAAGTCGAGTTTCTATGACCAGTTCTGCAGATTGAAAATGACTTTCAGCTGGAAATCAAAACATCTTGATTTGAAAAACTGTGTTCAGACGAATGCCTCTCAAACCTTCAAAACAACTGATTTATTATTAACTCCAACTCCAATTTTTCCAGGAAAATATTAATTTTTTAAGCAAACTGTCAGTAAGATTCAGTTTACTCAAATACTAAATTATCCCAAATCTGAAATTTAAACTTGTCTCTATCAATTTTTCTGACTTGTATATCCCAATTTCACCCATTTTTACACACCAGAAGCCTTCTTTACACATGAAAACCTTTCACTTTTAATAGAATACACTTTTTTCTTACATTTGTGTGAGTAAGCTACAGTTTCAAATTGATATCTATAAATGTATGTTTTCTTCTTATTCTTCTGCAGTGTCTCCATGATAAAAGCTAGATCCCATTTGCAAAGGAAAGAGAAGGAAAAAGGAGTTTTAAACAAGCCTTAACACGAAGGGGAGTCTTAATTGGACTCAGTGGGAAAAAGGCCCAGACCTCATCCAAGATCAGAATAAATTATTAAAAACAGAAATGTCAACTTTAATATCTGTTCTACATTTTTAATCCGTGTTCATTTGGCAGAGTTAAGTACGAGAGGCAATTTGGGCAGAAATAATACGACCCTGCAATAATCCGAGGACTTGAAGCGTTTTGAATGGACTTCTGAAAGTGCACTTCTTTGTTCGTATGAAAGGAAAAATGTTAAATACAATCTTAGCGCGGACGCACAGTGGGAGCGTCGAAAGAGCAGCCGTTAAGAACAAAAACCTGAAGCACTTGACAGAAAATCAAAGAGGGTTTTCACACCGCCACGTCAGGTCGTCGTAAGAGTTTTCGATCCTGCGTGAAGTGTGAACCCGGCGGCCTCGCTCTGGTCTGGAAACAGGCAGTGGTGGATTTAACACTGGGCAACAGGCCACGATTGCCAGGGGCCCCCAACCTGAAGGGGCCCCCAGTAAGATGCCCCCCGATCATCAAAGACAGACGCCTCTGAAACAGTTACTTTTCTCACAATATCACAGTAAAGTCGTGCAGTGTACTTTTAAACAAGACAAAGGCCAGCAAAATGACCTGGGATTGACAAATGTATTAATTCATAATAAAAGCTAAATCAAGTATAACGTTATATAATTACTAATAAATATCATGTATTTAAATTAGTTGGAATATGTGTTAAAATGCACCAACAAATGGGAAATATGGCCTAATTTCTGAAATATTTTTTCTAGGGAAGGACCCCCAAACCCCCCTGTTTAAAGCTGTTTAGGACATATAAGCTTTAAAATGTAAAAAACGAAAACAAACAGAACATAAACAACAAAATCCTAAAGCTTCCTTCGAGAACAATCCAAGAGACACAACAGAAAAGTAACTGAAAATCACACTTGATGAGGAGGGGCCTGTACTGAAATTTTGCCTTGGGCCCCCGAGTCCCAAGGTGCGCCACTGGAAACAGGCGGTCTCAAGTAGGTCTGGGTGATACGGTCGAATCGTGAGCCCGTCCTGTGACAATCTGCTATTTTTGTGAAATTGTTATATTATCGTGATTGACTGTTTGTGTCTTTAATGCGTCTGTCTGTTCAAACACACTTTTTCTCCTGTTGTTTAGCCTCTGAAGCCTCTGAGCAGATGACTTTATTTACCTCTTAAAGGCCAGAGCTTCACAATTAAACCAAATCGATACAAAATGGCAATTTTAATGGATGCAATTAACAAATAGCAAAGACTGCAATAGTTTCTTTCCATAAACAACAAAATGTCTTGCTTTTATTTGAATAAACTGCTAACACTGTAGTTTGGATTTGTACAAACACAAGCGACAAAAGCGCAACCAAAAGCAATAAAATGCATTCAAAAGCGACAAAAACGCTTCTAAAAACAACAAAGGCAACTCAATGCAACAAAATGTGACTAAAAGCGACAAAGACGCGTGTTTACATGTGACAAACACAACTGAATGTGACAAAAACGGCACTAAAAATTGACAAAATAATGTTTAAATATGAAGAGAATCCTAAAACATAAATCACAAATCTAATCTCAAAAACATCACAATTGGACATTTTCCTAAATCGTGCAGTTCTATTAAAGGCAACAGAAAAATACAAAGTGAACACGAATCGTGATAAAATCGAAATCGTGATCTGGCCCCAAGAAAATCGTGATCATCATTTTTTGCCGTATCGTCCAGCTCTAGTCGCAAGTGAGAAAGAGGACGACCCAAAGAGCAGAGACCCGAAGAGAAAGAGGACGACCCACTTTCACTGCACACTTCTCAGGTTTGACCAAATAAAGAGCTTCGAGCTGCAGAACTGACGACATGGAACGGAAATGGATCGACTTTATCTCGTCTCCTTCTGTCTCTGTCTTTAAAGGGAACATATTCCTCTACAGCAGGGGTGTCCAAACTTTTTCCATCAAGGGCCACATATTGAAATATAGACCAAGCGGAGGGCCACAAATCAATCGCGAAACGTTAAAAAAAGCTGCATTTATCTGATGTTTTAAGCACCACCACATCTACATTCAGTCTCAGTGCCTTAATATCAGGTCTGTGTGGCACCAAAATGTTAGTTATTTAGGTTGGAATTGTAGAAAATCTGAAATGTGCTGTAAAAAGTACTTATCAGGACAATGTGGGCCAGTTCACAAGGAAGCTTGAGGGCCAAGAAAATTGGTCTGCGTGCCGCTTTTGGCCCCCAGGCCTTAGTTTGGACATGCCTGCTCTACAGTGACTTTTTTGAGCTTTTAAAGGACCTATGACAGGTTAAACTACTCATGTAACAAAAATACAGGTAAGATAAATATATTTAAAGTTTTGCTAAAAATAATTATACATTTTATCATTTTCAGCAGTTTTTTTAGTTTCACTTCCTGGTTGTAAATGATGACATCACACTAGGAAATTACTTTGTACACTGGGATAAAACTCAGCTAATGTCAGAGATTTGTTTAATCTGACAAATCAAAATGCATGTGAACACCTTAATTTTGTCGAATTAATGTTTTAAGGGTAAAAAAAGTTGTTTTGGGTAAATTATGCAAAACCTTTGGATGGAATGAGTCTTCCTAGTGTGATGTCATCAGTTTTTACTTCCTGTAATTTTAAACAGATTTTTCTCCACAAACTCTCCCTTGATTGGTGTAAAACTAGATTTTTATGTACAATACGTATTAATACACCACATAAAATCAACATTAGAAAATCGTTAAAACCTGTCATACGCACTTTAATCATGTTCTAACATCGTTCCATCATCTGAAACATGTCTGAAGTTTAGCATTTAGCTTCATTCGTGCTAGTTTGAGGAATCCTGGTTAGAAAAAACACTTCCTACTGATCGCCCTCGATGCATGACGTTTTCCCCGAAATTTGACGTCACTTCTCTGAGAATCTTCTGCTGTTTTAAGTCCTTAAATCGTCACAGGCTCGTTCTGGGTATTTCTGCCTCTAAACACGGTGACTGCTGTTGCTCACTTCTTGACAAATGCTTGTTTAGCTCGAGTACACGCTCTGCAGCCACTAAATAAACTCAGTAAGTGCCAGAGCAAACAGAAGCAGATACATGAGATGACAAATTTAAGGGACTCAAGAATGTTAAAACAAAACAAAAATACCTAATATTTTTCCTTTAAAGGGAACACATTCTGCATTATTTGTCTCGTTAATCACCTTAAAATATGCTCTTCTATCTCTACTTTGTCCAGTCCAGTCTTTCAGTCCTGGGTTCCTTCCATAGACCGTACATATCAGTGGACGGCCCTCGCCCGCTGCCGCCGCGTTCCAAAAAGGAAGGATGGAGGCGCTCCTGGCTCCATAAAGCCGAGCTGCCATTCACTTTCTATTGTGACACTGGTGCCCTTTACTCTGTAACTGTTTCGGTCAAACTCACCATCTGGAACTAAAATATCAGTTTTGACACTCTACATGATCCTAGTGTTTTTTTCTCGTTAGTTTGTTCATAAATCAAGTTATTACAATAATAACTGACCAATCAGGTGCTTCCTTTTCCAGGGGCCGGTTTCGCTCGTGTTAGCAACAGGTTTGATTGACAGCTAGCGCTGCACGTTGCCGCCGTCTCCTCCCGCCAAGGGGCGGAAACCGTTAGCAACCTCGCTCCTGATTGGTCCGTGTGGTCGCCACGATACGACACGATCTCCAAATATGGAGTCTGGCTCCACTTTAGCTGCTATAACTGCTAGCCACGATGGGCTTCATTTGGCTGGAGCCAAACGCTATGACGTCACAGTTCATCGATATGTACGGTCTATGGTTCAGTCCTGGGTCCGGTCCTGGGTTCAGTCTGGGGTTCAGTCCTTGGTTCGGTCCTTGGTTCGGTCCTTGGTTCGGTCCTTGGTTCGGTCCTTGGTTCGGTCCAGTCTCTCGGTCCAGGTTTAAGTAGTGGGGTTTGGTCCTGGGTCCGGTCCAGTCTTTCAGTCCTGGGTCCGGTCCAGTCTTTCAGTCCTGGGTTCGGTAGTGGGCTTCGGTCCTGGCTTCGGCCCTGGGTCTGGCCCTGGGTCTGGTCCCGGGTCTGGTCCCGGGTCTGGTCCCGGGTCTGACCCTGGGTCTGGTCCTGGGTCTGGTCCTGGGTCTGGTCCTGGGTCTGATCCTGGGTCTGATCCTGGGTCTGGTCCTGGGTCTGGTCCTGGGTCTGGCCCTGGGTTCAGCCCCGGGTTCGGTCCCGGGTCTGGCCCTGGGTCTGACCTGGGTCTGGCCTTGGGTCTGGTCCCGGGTCTGGTCCTGGGTCTGGTCCCGGGTCTGGCCCTGGGTTCGGTCCTGGGTCTGGCCCTGGGTCTGACCTGGGTCTGGCCTTGGGTCTGGTCCCGGGTCTGGTCCCGGGTCTGGCCCTGGGTTCGGTCCTGGGTCTGGTCCTGGGTCTGGTCCTGGGTCTGGCCCTGGTCCCGGGTCTGGCCTTGGGTCTGGTCCTGGGTCTGGTCCTGGGTCTGGTCCTGGGTCTGGCCCTGGGTTCAGTCCTGGGTTCAGTCCTGGGTTCAGTCCTGGGTCTGACCTGAGGTGTTGGTTGGAGACATGTCCCGCAGTAGCTCCAGGGCCATGAATCCAAAGGCGTTGAGTCTGTAGTTGAAGCTGACGTAGAGCACTCCGGTGTCGGCCGCCAGCCGCTCGGAGGGCGAGTACCCGGGCTCCCCTCCGCTCAGACTGTGCGCCCCGTGCACCCACACCACCACGGGCAGCGGGGCGGGCGGGGCCAGGCTGGGGGTCCACACGTTCAAGAAGAGACAGTCCTCGTGTCCCAGGACCGAGCCAGAGCTGGACATGGGCCGGATCTGAGGCGATACAACGATGACAGAGCTGAGGCATAACACTTTTGGAAAGAGCTGAACTAAAATAATTATCTCATGCGCAGGACCAGGACCTTGTGCGTTTCAAAAGTTTGTAGAGGGCTGACCAGGTTTAATACAGAATAAAAATGCATACAAATGATTATCGAATAAAATGTCTTCTGCAAAAATAACAAAACATCCTCTCACATTGTTCTTTAGCCCAGTGTTTCTCAAACTTTTTCAGTCGCGACCCCCAAAATAACAATAGTTCACATTCGCGACCCCCAAACACCAAAAATAGGCGACACGCAAAGTGATAAATTAGCCTTAAATCTAATGTTTGATTTTATTTTGAGAATATAGATGTAGAAAAACGATTTTAATAGGCCAACAAATAGGAATCTACATTTGCCACTGCATTTGAAGGTGTCAAGCCTTGTTTAAGACGATTGTATACATATTTCCCATCATCTGGGGACCCCTGGAAATCATTTTGCGACCTCAATTGGGGCCCCGACCCCTAGTTTAAAGGGCCTATGACAGGTTGAAGTACTCATTTCACTAAAACACAGTTAAGATAATTATATTCAAGATTCTGCTGAAAACTAAGCTATTTTTATCCCAGTTTGGCAGTTTTTTAGGTTTAAATTTTGACTTCCTGGTTGTAAATCATGACATCACACTGGGGAATTCTGTAACTGTTGCCTAGAAACCATGTTGTACACTGGGTGAAAACTCCTCTAATGTCACAGAAAGTATTATTTGACAAATAAAAACATATAGAAACACCTTTATTTTGATGAGTTAATGTTTAAAAGTGTCAGACAAATGTGTTTGTTAATTTAAATTGTCCCTGGTGTGTCTCCCTAGTGTGATGTCATCATGTTGAGAACTCTGCTCCACTTCCTGTAAATTTCAACATATTTTTCAACTTTCCTTCACAAACTGACACCTGATTGGTGTAAAACTATAATTTATATTTACAACAGATTTTATTCCACCAAATAAAGTCAAAACTAGAAAATCATAAAAACCTGTCACACGCACTTTAAGAACCACTGCTTTAGGCTGTGGCCAATTCTGGCGTTGCATGTCCATTAACATGTACTGTCCTGACCAAATAAATACAATTTAACCAGAAGAAGCCCTTTTGCAAGTCAAATATGATTGCAATTAGTCCCGGGGCCTGTACAAGAAAGCTGGATTGAAGTGTCAGAGAGATAACTTCAGGGTTCAGGGTTGATCCTGGTTCAGAGATACGACCAAAGTGAACATTTTTATTGAGACAGATCTTTATGACAACAAGCCTTGAACTCACAACATGCTCCGGACCTGGTTAAGCTCCAGAACAGGCAAAGAGGTAAAGAAGTGGTTTATTGAGAACCAGAGATGCACACACTGAGCACAAACTTGCACACTATTACCCCAAATATGTACGTGTGGCTTTATGTAATTAGTATAGAATAGTCTTGTCTTAGCTCCTTTTATAAACTTATTTAAAAGTACATTAGCTTTACTAGGTGTAAATTGTAATTCTAATATTGTAATCTTAACTCTAAGGTGCTGGTGTCTGCAGTGAACTTCAGAGCTAAGATAATATTGATGACGATGATGTGTGAGTGAATGATTGAGTGTCAGAGACTGTATGAAAACTGTTGCTCTGTAAATAATGCACGTTGTCCTCCTCCCGTCCCTTATCCAGGACTGCAGATAGAAATGAGCTCGCACAGCTATAATCTGGTGCAATCGCTCCTGAGCATAATGTCATTGTACATGGTCCTGTTCAAATAAATAAATAAATAAAGACGACAACTCTTTGACTCATCAGAGACTAGAATCCATCTGCTGTGAGCGAAGATATAAAAGGAGGACGTGCAGAAGCGATGGTGTGACAGGTTGGACCACTCATTTGACAAAAATGCAGTTAAGATAAATATATTCACG
Source organism: Rhinogobius similis (assembly GCA_019453435.1). NCBI lineage: Eukaryota > Metazoa > Chordata > Actinopteri > Gobiiformes > Gobiidae > Rhinogobius > Rhinogobius similis. The sequence goes on along the minus strand of CM033619.1, from coordinate 35,829,901 downwards.
TTTGTTTAAAGTGCGTATGACAGGTTTTCATGATTTTCTAATTTTTACTTTATTTGGTGTATTAATACCAGTTGTACATGTACATTTTAGTTTAACGTCAATCAAGCAGCCATTTGTGGAGAAAAGTTGAAAAATCTGTTTAAAATTACAGGAAGTAAACAGACTGATGACATCACACTGGGGAGACTAAAGTTATGCAGAATTTACACAAAATAAACTACTTTTTTGATCCTTTAAACATTGATTCGACAAAATAAAGGCGTTTTCATGCATTTTTATTTGTAGAATAAAAAAAATCTGTGACACTGAATGAGTTTTGGCCCTGTGTATAGGATGGTTGCTAGGTTATTTCCTATTGTGACAACCAGGAAGTAAAAAATAAAATAAAAAATTGCTAAACCGTGATACAATTTGTGAAGTATTTTAATAAAATTTGAAATATATTTATCTTAACTTTATTTTTGTCAAATTAGTAGTCCAACCTGTCATAGGCACTTTAACATACTTTACAAATTTTATTATGGTTTGGCAATTTTTTAGGTTTTTTGTCTTACTTCCTGGTTGTAAATGATGACATCACAGTAGGAAATTACCATAGCAACCATCCCGTAAACTGGGCCAAAACTCATCTGATGTCACAGGTTTGTTTATTTTACAAAATAAAATACACATGAACGCCTCTATTGTGTTGAATTCATGTATAAAGGGTCAAAAAAAGTGAATTATTTTGAGTAAATTATGCATAACCTTTGTCTCCCCTGTATGATGTCACCAGTTTGTTTACTTTTCAACATATTTCTCAACATTTCCCCACAAACGGCTGCTTGATTGGTGTAAAACAAAAGTGTATATTTACAACAGGTATTAATACAGTGAATAAAGTCGAAATGAGAAAATCGTGAAAACCTGTCGCACTTTAAGAGTTTCCTTCGACTCATTCTTAGCTCGTATTTTATTATTTGGTGGTTATAAAGTCAGTAGCTCTTCCCTTCTCTTTTTTTCTGACACTGGACACAGAACAGAAACACTATTGACCTTATTCTGCCCCGCCCACTTTTGCCTCTTTTTACCACAGATACACACTTCTGTTGTAAACGCACTTCCGTTTGACGAGAACTCCGTTAAAGCTAATGACGAACGAGGGAAAAGTCTCGCCGCTAAAATGTTACATAAAGTAGATTGATTTGTGTAAAATGTTTAATGAACACGAGCAACAACAAGTCACAACGCAACGATTTCCTGAAAACGTCTTTTTAGTCGAGTAGAACTTATTTTCTGTTGAGCTCGTCTGCTCCATGTGAACTACAACGGAAACAAGACGGCGGTGCGTACAGCAACTTCAGGAATAAGGTGAATAAACACAGTCAGACAGTAATAATAATGACCTGAGCGCAGACGCTGCCGAAGCGCGTGGCGTCGTGCTCCGCGTCGCTCTTACACGCCGCGGCCTTAGGGGGCGCCCACCGCAGACGACCCACCGGGGGCGCAGCGTACCTCACGCCTTTGAAGGAGAACGCGCCGTCTTTCTGAAAATAAAAACCACAAATCATGAGTTAGTAGTTGTAGTTGGTTGTAGAGTTTGCATGTTCTTTCTTTCTTTCTTTCTTTCTTTCTTTCTTCTTTCTTTCCACCTTGACTTACTTTATCAAAATAAAACATGCACAAAAAGATTCCTTTGAGCTGGAAACATTTACGACGGAGAGATGTACAATTAGAAAAGTCTGGATATAGTCATTAGAAAAATCAAAAAATCAAAATACTGTGAGATTTTGTTTTTTTTTTTGTGAGTAATGCTCACCCCAAACTGAAATCCTCACCACATTTACTTTATAAACTTTTTCAGGAAGTGAGTTACAATCAAAGAAGAAGTGAAACTTGTCTCACGCTGCAACATTCATCTTTCTTGACATTTTTGAGCTTTAATCATGTTCTAACATAATTCTCTCGTCAAAAACAAGTCTGGGGTTGCATTTAGCTTTATTCACACTTGTTTCATTAATCCTGTTTACAAGCTCATCTTCTCTGCTCATTCTACGAGCCTCACAAGAACACTTGGTTTCAAATTTCCCAGATTAACGTGACATCAAAGGTGGCGCTCGAGGTCTCCTGTGCTGTTTTTAAAGGACACAGTGACTTTTTTGAGCTTTTAATCCTGTTCTAACAATGTTCCGTCATCAAAAACACACTTGGAGTAGCATTCAGCTGCATTCACACTGTTTTGAAGAAGAAAATCCTCCCTCCTCTGAGCGTCAAACACACTTCCTGCTGAACTTCCTGGATTTTCTGACGGATTTTTTGATTTTCTACGTCACTTATCCAAGAATCTTCTGCTGTTTTAAGTCCTTAAATCATGGCTAAACTCGTTCTGAGCATTTCTGTCTCTAAACACGATCACTGCTGCAGCAAACAAGCACAAAGACGTCTTTTCAGCGCTAACTTCACTAGATTGAATATAGCACTGGCGACATCTACTGGCTGGATGCACTCAGTAAGTGTAATTTCATACAAAGCGGATAAAACCAAGTCATTGAATGAATAAGAACGCTTGTTTTGTTTTAAAACATGAGATGGCAAATTTAAGGAACTCAAGAGCATGTTTAAAGGCTAACAGCAACATGAAAAATGATGAATATTTTTTTAAGTCCATAAATAATAACCATACTCGTTCTGAGCAGTAACGCGTCAGGACAAGCTAGCGTTTGTTTATTTCTCCATGGTAATACCCTCTGCTGCCAGTAGATGGAGTGCTAACAAAAATCCTGATGAGGGAACACCTGTGTGGTTCTCATTAGACATTATTTGAAGTTCTAACACATGAGACCAAAGCAAAGACACTGAAGCATGTTTAAGGCGAGATGCTGCAGGTGAACAGGAAAAAATCTTAAATTTAAAGACATTTACTCACATAAATGTAAGAAGAAAAAAAACATTTTTCATCATGTAATATTTTCATGTAGACATAAGGCATTTTATGTGTAAAACCAGCCAAAAATTGCATATATTTGGGACATTTCAGTCTGAAAAATTGACAGAACCAGGTTTAAATTTCTTGGTTCAGGGGATTTTAGATTTCTTATTTAGTTTTTGACTTAACTTGATTTGACTGAAAATTGTCCTAAAAATTTAAATTTCGCCTCATTTTTTAAACTTAAAACTTCAATAAATCAGTTTTGGAATTAGATATCGAAAAATCCTTGTGTTCGTTTCGTCTAAATCTTGTTGAGTCCAGATTGTACAGTTTGGTGTAGGATCTACTTTAAGGCTGATCTTTATGTCTCGAGGGAGAAAAATGCATTTTAAGAAAACGTCCTTTGAAGTTACAATGTCCCAGAGAAATCTATGGATGAAGTGGATTCAATGGAAGAATAAAACATCTTTAGGAGCAGATTGGACACGTTTGTTGTTTCCACATGAAAGACGAGATGTGAGAGAGAAAACTGACCAAAAAACAAAAAATTGAAGAAAAACAAAGGCCAATAACAGAACAACAAATGCATCATCTGTGTCCGCTCATGTACAGCGTCACTCACGTGCAGTCCCTTGTACGTCCCACAGGGGGTGCTGACTTGAGCGACTCCGGGGGGCAGCGTTTTGGCCATGTATCCCAGGTACGTGGCCAGGACGAGCAGAGCCACGACGCCCACCACGATCAGAGCGATGCAGCGGCGCGACAGCACCAGCAGGGGGCTGACGTACTGCCGGTGCCGCGCGTACTGCACCTCCTCGTCCTCGTCCTGGACCAGGTACCGGTACTCGTTTCTCCCGGAGACCTCGAACGCCTCCTCGGTCATCTTCAATCTGGAAACAAAAGCGCAGCAGTGGGTGAAGTTAGGCGAAAATTAGGGGTGTTCATGGTTAACCTGTTGTGGGACAAAAGGTCATGTCCCTATTTGTTTTATTAAGTGTGAAGATTTGAATAGTCGCTTAAAGTGCGTATGACAAGTTTTCATGATTTTCTAATTTTCTCTTTGTTTGGTGTATTAATACTTGCTATAAATGGTTTTACACCAATCAAGTTGCCGTTTGTGGAGAAAAGTAGAAAAATCTGTAGAAAGTTACAGGAAGTAAACAAACTGATGACATCACACTGGGGAGACAAAGGTTATGCACAATTTACACAAAATAAACTTTTTTTTTTTTAACTTTCACACATTAATTCAACAAAAAAGGTGTTCACATCTATTTTTATGTGTAAAAATGTAAAAAATCTGTGAAATTAGATGAGTTTTGGCCCAGTTTACAGCATGTTGCTATGGTAATTTACTAGTGTGATGTCATACTTTACAACCAGGAAGTCTAAAAATTGCTAAACCGTGATAACATTTGTAAAGTATCTTGGCAAAATGTTAAATATATTTATCAAAACTACATTTTTGTGAAATGCGTAGCTCAACCTGTCATGGGCACTTTAAAGGGCCTCTGACAGGTTTAGCAATTTTTTAGGCTTTTAACTTCACTTCCTGGTTGTAAAGTATGACATCACACTAGGAAATTACCATAGCAACATCCTGTAAACTGGGCCAAAACTCATCTAATTTCACAGATTTTTTTTTTAAATTTTTACACATAAAAATAGACGTGAACACCTTTTTTGTTGAATTAATGTGTGAAGGTAAAAAAAAGTAGTTTATTTTGTGTAAATTCTGCATAACCTTTGTCTCCCCCCAGTGTGATGTCATCGGTTTGTTTACTTCCTGTAACTTTCAGCAGATTTTTCAACTTTTCTCCACAAACGGCTACTTGACTGGTGTAAAACTATCATTTTCATTTATAACAAGTATTAATACACCAAACAAAGACAAAATTAGAAAATCATGAAAACCTGTCATATGCACTTTAAAGGTTACAGGTTGTTGTGTCTGAGAAATGGGATCATTGTGTCTCTTGCTGATCGTCTGATGTTTGAGACACAACCTCGGCCTTCATGTCGATCTTATTAATGCCTAATGTCTCCATTTCCGGGGTATTTAAGCATGTGTTTTATTATTGTTCAGGCTCCTTTTTGCTTTTTGGAATCATTTTTTGTCAGGGACAGACCATATTTTGCTGAGCACATGTAAAACAAAACTGATCATTTGAAATAATCAGAGCTTCTTCTCATTACTTTTATTTCTGATAACGTGTAAAGAAAATCCACAACACCGATTGGCCGACTGACCGTAACTAAATGCTTAACCGAGTGAAGACGTCCTGTCCGGTTAACTGGCAAGTTTCATTTTTTGCCTGTATTTTAGAAGTGTTTTTGTCATTTTTAGTCGTGTTTTTGTCGCTTTTAGTTGCGTTTTGGTGCTTTGAGTCACGTCTGTTGTTTGGAGGCGCGTTTTTGTCGCTTTTGAACACATTTTTATCGCCTTTGGTCGCGCTTTTGTCGCTTGTTTCAGAACACGTTTGTACAAATCCAAACTACAGTGTTAGCAGTTTTTATTCAAATCACATTTTGTTGTTTGTGGAAGAAATGATTGCACTTCAAACATTTCAGCCTTTGTGATTTGCTAATTACATCCATTAAAATTGTGATTTTGTGTGGATTTGGTTTAATTGTGCAGCTCTGGCCTTTAAGAGGTAAATAAAGTCATCTGCTCAGAGGCTTCAGAGGCTAAACAACAGGAGAAAAAGTGTGTTTGAACAGACAGCTGCATTAAAGACACAAACAGTCAATCAGGATACGACGATTTCACAAAAATAGCAGATTGTCACAGGGACGATTCGATTTTTATCACTGTATCACCCAATTATTCCTTATATCTAACACATTTTTCTATAATCCTAAATTATAATAGAAATTTACTCAATCTATATCAGGGGTGTCCAAACTTCTTCCACCGAAGGCCACATATTGCAACATAGACCTAGCGGAGAGCCACAAAACAGGCATGAAACGCTCAAAAAAGTTGCATTTATCTGGGTTATACATGTAGAAAATGTTGAATTTGCTGTAAAACGTACTTCTCAGGACAACGTGAGCCAATAAGCCAAAAAAGGTTCTGCTTTATATCATTTTTGGGAGATTACACTCTTAGTTCTTTACATTTCAGTTCATTTTATCTTAATCCGCTCTTTTTGTTGTCATTTTTAATAGTTTGAATTATAGATGATTAACTTGATATTCTAAAAAATGCTCATGAACTCTGATTTCGTGAATTTTTAATCTACCTCCCACTTCTAAACAATAGTGCACTGTCTGTACCTGCAATCTCTCTGTCACATCAAGGCCATTATTCACGTACGCACACTTTGTAATAGTCAGGAATTTAAGTAGTTCTATTTGTAGGGTTAGGGTTAAGGTTGAAATAACTTCATCAGAATAAAGGCTATTGTGACATCGAGTGACACGTAGAAATGTTGAAATTATATAAACACTCAATAAATCTCAAACTTTTTCCCGACTTTCACCAACTTCACTCCGAAACACAACAGACTGTGCGCAGACGGTGAAATAAACCCAACGATGTGCGCAGGGCGAATGGGAAAAACAGGAAAAGTACACAAAGAGCGGATATTCTGCAGATTTTTCCTGATCTTTAACATAAACGCGCTTTAGATCGAAGGATTCTGCGCAAAACTGGTCAAATCTAACGTTACATTCACAGCGCATTTTTATCGCGCTTTTTTAACTTTTTGTGTCGATTTCGTTGAATTGTGCAGCCCTGGACTATAAGAGGTAAATAAAGTCATCTGCTCAGAGACAGAAAAACAACAAATCATGATACGTCGATTCCATAAAAATAGCAGATTGTCACGATTAGATTTTTATCACCGTATCAGCCAGACCTAATGTAAATTAGCTCAATCTAAATCAGGAGTGTCCAAACTTTTTCCACCGAGGGCCACATATTGAAACATAGACCTAGACCACAAAACAGGCATGAAACGCTCAAAAAAGTTGCATTTATCTGATGCCACCAGATAAATTCCGTCTCAGTGCCTTAATATCAGGTTTGTCTTGCACCAAAATGATAGTTTTGTCAGGTGTGCCGTGAAAAGTGTCCAATTTGTGTTCACAGATTCAGATGTAATTAATTAATTTACCATTTTGGAGTGTCCAGAGCAACTTCTGCACCAAAAAAAGAACGCAAAACCAATCACTATTGCCAAATTTAAACAATCAGACAGTGCCACAGACATTATTTAGCATATTTTTTTAAACTAAATGGTCTGATTTGGTCATGTTTTAGTACTAAGTGGTGTGCCGTGGTATCATTTGAATTTGAAAAGTGTGCCGCAACTCAAAAAAGGTTGAAAAACACTGACTTAGGTGTAGAAAATGTTGAATTTGCAGTAAAATGGGATAATGTGGGTCAATTTACCTGATCTAAATGTAGCCGAAAAAGGTTGTGCACATCTGCTTTATATCATTTTTGGGAGATTACACAGTTAGTTCTTGACGTTTCAGTTAATTTTATCTTAATCTGCTCTTTTTGTTGTCATTTTTAACAGTTTGAATTATAGATGATTAACTTGATATTCTAAAAAATGCTCATGAACTGTGATTTCGTGAATTTTCAATCTACATCCCACTTCTAAACAATAGTGCACTGTCTGTACCTGCTATCTCTCTGTCACATCGAGGCCATTATTCACGTACGCACACTTTGTAATAGTCAGGAATTTAAGTAGTTCTATTTGTAGGGTTAGGGTTAAGGTTGAAATAACTTCATCAGAATAAAGGCTATTGTGACATCGAGTGACACGTAGAAATGTAGAAATTATATAAACACTCAATAAATCACAAACTTTTCTCCAACTTTCACCAACTTTACTCCAAAACACAACGGACTGTGCGCAGACGGTGATATAAACCCAACGATGTGCGCAGGTCGAATGGGAAAAACAGGAAAAGTACACAAAGAGCGGATATTCTGCAGATTTTTCCTGATCTTTAACATAAACGCGCTTTAGATCGAAGGATTCTGCGCTAAACTGGTCAAATCTAACGTTACATTCACAGTTTCAGAGCGACACGCGCGTCAAACTACTCGAACATTCACTTTACAACTTTTATTTTACGGATAATCTGCGTGAAAGTGTCGCGTGAAAACTTACTTGTCACGGTTAACGTGCGTAAAAGTTGGACCGGATAAAGTTGCGCATTTTTCAGACTCCGGACTGCGCTGGCGCCGTGGTTTGTTTTGGTTCTGGTTCTGTCTGTGGCGCAGTTTGGCTCCGCCTGGTCCGCGCGCCTGGACCCTGGTCACGTGGTGTCACGTACGACGTAGGCGCGGAGCAGAGGCGTGCGTCAAACGTCAAACCAACAGGGGCGGAGGGAGAGGGGGGCTCAGCGAGAGGGGGGTCAAGGGGCCCAAGAAATAAATGTGATATTTTAATTTTTTACTTTATAACATTGTTAAATTGTTGTGATGATAAAATACATGAATAAAACGAAAGAATATCCAAGTCCTTTTCATAATTAACTGGATAAATAAAGAATAAAAAAGGTTAATTATGTGGAAAAGCATTATTATCCATTTGACTTAATAATAGAGTTTAAAATTATAATTCAAATTCATTTTCAAAGTGCCCATAGCCTGGTTTCGGAAGTAAACGTACACATAGACGTTCCAATAAAAACGTCTGAATGCTAGCGTGGGCTAATCAGATGGTAAGTAATAAGAGCAATACCATTTTGCCAAATTCTAAAATGTTATATATTTTTTTTATGTCAAATTCTTAATATTTTAATTTTTCAAAATGTCTCTTTTGAAAATTGTACTTGAACAGGCTTCGGATGTCTATGAGCTCGACGAGGGGGGTTAAGGGGCCCAAGAAATAATGTGACGTTTTCATTTTTTACTTCATAAAATTGTTAAATGGTTGTGATGATAAAACACATGAATAAATTGAAAGAACATCCAAGTAATTTTCACAATTAACTGGATAAATAAAGAAAACTATGTGTAAAAGTTGTTTAGTTATCAGTTCTAAGCAGCATTATTATCCATTTGATTTAACAATAGAGTTTAAAATTATAATTAAAACACACACAGTTGTTCCAAAAAAAAGTCTGAATGCTACCGCGGGCTAATCAGCTGGTAAGAAATAAGTACAATACCATTTTGCCAAATTCTAAAATGTTAATAATGTTTTATTTATATATATTTTTGTTTTTTGGGAGGTCAAACTTAATTTTTTCAAATTGCATGTTGTGCCAGAACCACAACAGGCTTTGAAGTTTTAAGAAGTTGTTGCGCTTCATTCCATCTATAAACTGAGCTTAATTCATTCAAATCCAGCGTTCTAGTTGTGATTTAAATCATTCAAACAAAAAATAAACAATAACAGCAAATAATGAGAGTATTGAACTTACAGTTGACTTGCTTTATTTTCTTTTTATTCTACTTTATACAAGATACATTGGTTTTAAACACCTTTTTGCCCTCTCAGCAACTATTTTTCAAGAAACAAACCACTAGTTGTGACTATTTTCATCTTTATTTGATTGTATACTCTTTAAAGTGCGTAGGACAGGTATTAACAATTTTTTAATTTTGATTTATTTTGGTGTACTAATACGTATTGTACAAAAAATATATAGTTTTACACCAATCAAGTTACAGTTTGTAGAGAAAAGTTGAAAAATCTGTTTAAAATCACAGGAAGTAAAAACTGATGACATCACACTGGGGAGACTCATTCCATCCAAAGGTTTTGCATAATTTACCCAAAATGAACAACTTATTTTACCCTTAAAACATTAATTCAACAAAATAAAGGTGTTCACATATATTTTGATTTGTCGGACAAAAAAATCTCTGACATTAGCTGAGTTTTAGCCCAGTGAACAGATTCATTTCCTAGTGTGATGTCATCATTTACAACCAGGAAGTGATATTACAAAACTAAAAAATTATCAAATATATCATATTTTTCAGCAAAACTTCAAATATCTTTATCTGACCTGTATTTTAGTTACATGAGTAGTCCAACCTGTCATAGGCCCTTTAAGCATAATTTACCCAAAATGAACAACTTATTTTACCCTTGAAACATTAATTCAACAAAATAAAGGTTTTCACATATATTTTGATTTGTCGGACAAAAAAATCTCTCACATTAGCCGAGTATTAGCCCAGTGAACAGATTCATTTCCTAGTGTGATGTCATCATTTACAACCAGGAAGTGATATTACAAAACTAAAAAAATGGCTAAAAATGATACAATTTGTAATTATTTTTTGCCAAACTTTAAATATATTTATCTGACCTGTATTTTAGTTACATGAGTAGTCCAACCTGTCATAGGCCCTTTAAAGGTCCCATAACATGCAAAATCGACTTTTCAGAGGTTTTAACCTTCCTACAGTGCTATTTGGGCCTCGTATGTTGTGCCCAAAGTGGTTTTTTGATTGATTCCCTCATGTTTTCACTAGAGAACTGTCTTTTCCGTCCCCCTCGGCTGAGCAGCAGACGGGGGCTCCTCACTAAGATGACGCGGTGTTTAAGCCACGCCTCCGGGAAGCGCGCAGCCGCAGAATAAAAACAGCTAATGCTAATGCTACACAGTAATTACACGATGGATACGACAGATAGAAGAGTTAGCTTGTTATTTACCAAACGGCAACGTCCGTCGTTGAGGCCCTGGAGCACGTCAAACTCCAGGTCAGATCCAGGACGTAGGACTCAGCACGACGCACCGTCAGGACGAGAAAATGTTTATTCAGTGTTTGTGTATCGCTGTTTACCGGAGCACACGGCGCATGCACCATCTCCACTCTAGGCTTCGGCACGGGTTGGGCGGGGGAGGCAGACTGCTCTCTGTTCGGGGGGGTCAGATCTCAGAGTGAGCCGTTTGCTTTTGCAAGGAGGGGGGCCAGTCCAAGAAATGGGTGTTTTTTGTAAACTGTTATGTTATGGATATTACACAACGAGAAAATGTATCAACAAAGCCCTTAGAACAGACTGTGTAAAGGGGAAAATAGCAGAATATGGGACCTTTAAAGTGCAGTGTACATATCCTCTTTAGGGTCAGGTGGTGGACACAGTTAAACTCTCTGCATTTTTCTTCTCTTTCTCCCGCTTCCCTCTCTCGCTTCCCTCTCGTTCTGTGCGTCTCATTTAAGCCCCGAGCACAAAGCTTCATTGAGTGCTTTTCCATACTCCTCGCGCTCGATCGATGGCTCTCGGCGGCTCGGGCCTGCAGCTCCGCACACAAATCAATGCGAGCAAAGCAGGCAAATGTTCCTGTAATTATGCCATCAGGAGAATTGACAGAAGAATCTAACGATGAGGAGATAAAATACTGAATGGATGACTGTTAACCCAATCACACAGACAGGTTTTGTCACGATCGTTTATCCGTTCGAGTGAGATGTGGGCTTTTGTTAATGTTAATGTTGTGTAAAATAAGTTTAATAAATGTTAAATGATGTGATATTAATGTAAATCTACCGCTCTATAATTATATTCCTATCATGAATGTTAAAGGCTAGATTCCCAGAGCGTTTGTGTGGAGTTTGCATGTTCTTCCTGTGTCTGTGGGTGGTTTCCTTCAGATGCTTTAGTTTTCCTCAACAACTTTAGGCAAAATGACTTTTTTTAGCTCCTGGTCAGGGGTAGGTACTTTCCAGTCAGATCAGGAACCTTTTGTTAAAACAAAAAGTACATTTACAACATTAACCCCTTGTGTACACTGACTCCGGTCCGAGTCACTTGCCGATTGCCTGTCACACCAGCTCTGGTTAACTGGATTTTTGACGAAAGCCATGTAGATTCACGTGGTTTCGCATGAGAACACTCGTCAAATGATGAAAGTTGCACCAGACCGCTGCGGTGTCCGGCAAAATTTGACTTCTTACGGATTCTTTCCGGAGTCGGTGTGAGAGGGTGCATTGATTTTAAGCACTTTCTAAGTCTTGTGGGACCGCACGGGTCCTGAACCGGAGCCGGACCAAAGTCAGTGTGCATCAGGTGTAACTTTATTGGGAAATGTGTTTCATCCATTTTCTGACCTAGAACCATTACACTTATTCAATCATACGGGCACGAGGACTACATGAGTAATTATTAGGGGGTACTTGGAATGGTGATGAAGATGAAATTTACTTTTAAAATGTATCATTAGTTGTAAATTTGGCATCTTTTTGGAGTTCCTTGGAGCATAAATACATTCTAAATTGGTGTACAGAGGGTATTGTCACCAACATGTCACTCGGCAGGTCAGTTCTGGTGATTTAGTTGTTCCTTTTGCAAAATCAAGGCAATAAAGCAACAAAAATTATTTTAAAAAGACACTAAAACAAAAATGTATAATTGAATTGCTGTTGGAATTATTACAATTTCAATTGTGATTATTATTGTAATTAGTGTAAATGTAAAGTTATTTGCTCGATCCATTGTAACTATGCACAGTATGTGATTGTATTTTATGTTGAATGGACCCCAGGAAGACTAGCGACCACTCTGTGGATGCTAATGGGGTTCCAAATAAATACATAAATAAATAAATAAAACAAAAAATATAATCATAATAATTGACTATATTTGATTAGTAAACCCATTTATTTGTCTGAAACACAAGTTGAGGGCTGTGAGACAAACCTGAGGGGGGTACTCAAGCCAAAAAACACGTGCACCACTAACTTGTACTTTACATGGGGTATTATTTTGAAGGATCATTGCTTTTATAATACTTAAACAGACATTTATGCACCCCACCTCTGGTAATAAAGTTTAAAAGTGCAATTGTTTCTTTACAATTGTTATATTTTGCATCTTACATGTGCCATATTCACCTTATTCCGGAAGTTGTTGTACGCTCCGCCGTCTTGTTTCCGTTGTAGTTCACACGGAGCAGACGAGCTCAACAGAAAATAAGTTCTACATGGACTAAAAAGACGTTTTCAGGAAATCGTTGCGTTTTGACTTGTTGTTGCTCGTGTTCATTAAACATTTTACACAAATCAATCTACTTTATGTAACATTTTAGCGGCGAGACTTTTCCCTCGTTCATCATTAGCTTTAACGGAGTTCTCGTCAAACGGAAGTGCGTTTACAACAAAAGTGCAAAAAACTGCAAAAGTGGGCGGGGCAGAATAAGGTGAATACAGTAAGTGACAACATCAAGCCTTTCCTGGACTCGACTTTGTGATGAAAACTGAAAAGAAGCTTTGTGTGTTCTGAATGACACGTTGAATCTCTGCACAAATAAATAAAGGAATAGAAGCAGTGACCAGCGCAGCAGACTGATGCAAACGGCAGAAATCTGATCCTGAATATAACATAATGTATACAAAGAGAAACAAAGACATGGACAGTCACAAACAAAACACTAGGGACGGCACAATAAATCAGAAATTGTTTATTGCCATTGTCAGTGAAATTCACAAACGTAGGAACTTGCTTCGGCGTAGGTGCAACATAAAGCAAAGGATAAAATATAAAAAATATATAAAAAGGCATGCATAAAATTAAGAATAAAATAGACTAAGATAGACTATATACAGAATGTACAGTTGGCAGATAGTGCAATGTGCAAATGAGTAGTGCAAATAGATTGTTCTTAAATAGTATTATTGTTGAAGTGACAGGTGTTACAAAGTGTTCATGAGTCCAACGGCAGAGGGAAGAAACTGTTCTTGTGTCGGGAGGTTCTGGTCCGGATGGACCGTAGCCTCCTGCCCGAGGGGAGTGGCTCAAATAGTCCATGTCCAGGGTGAGAAGGGTCAGCTGTGATCCGACCTGCTCGTCCCCGAGTCCTGGAGACGTACAGGTCCTGGACAGATGGAAGGCTGCAGCCGATCACCTTCTCAGCAGAGCGCACAATGCGCTGTAGTCTCTGTTTGTCCCTGGCTGTGGCTCCAGCGTACCACACGGTGATGGAGGAGGTGAGGATGGACTCGATGATGGCCGTGTAGAACTGCACCA
>CM033619.1:35093563-35215941 GCA_019453435.1 Rhinogobius similis | reverse complement strand
TACATTTTTATGCTGGTACAGTACAATTAAGAACATTTTATTTAGTTTGTATTTTGAGGATATAACAGTGCAAAAACTAAATTAAATGTGACAAATAATTATCTGAAGCGAATCTAAATGTAATACATAAATATATCGAGGCCTGAGTTTATGGTGGTGCAAAAGGGTGCATTCTCATTTGGACCAACATAATGTCACTTAAAGTCTATATGACAGGTTCTCATTATATTCAAATTATGGCTTAGTATGGTGGGACGGCACTTGTGGAAAATATTTAGCATAGTTTTACATTTTTGAAGTTGCAGTTCCAGAAGAAATTTTGAAAAATAAAAGTTTAAAATGACAGGAAGTAGTGCTTATTTCTAAAATGGAATCCCTCCACCTATGTCATAAAAATGTGACGCACAATTGAAAATAAACAGACAGTTAACACTCTACTGACAATTGCTCTGAGAGTTTAAAGGGTCATTCAACAAAATAAAGGTGTTATCAGGTTTTATTATTTGTCAAATCATAACCATTGTGTAATTAACATGCATTTTGGCCCTTGTTTACAGTCTGGTTGCTAGGTAACAGCTGTGGAATTACCTCCACCTATGTCATATTTGCTGCCCATGTTCAACCAGGAAGTACAAGTATACACATTTTGAAAATTGTCAAACTGGAGACAAATTGGCAAAATGTTTAGTAAAATCTTAAATACAATCATATTAGCTACATTCTAGTCAAACATGTAGTCTAACATGTCATATAGACTTTGAATGTAAGAGAATTGCCTTTAAAACTCGAATGCACCCTCAGTCAGTTTGGTCTAGGACCTTATAATATGTTCTTTTTAACACAGTTTTCTATTTGCAGAGGAGATGAGTGAATTAGTTTTAATAAAATATATTTGTTTTTCTTTCTATGCTGTAGCCTCAGATCTTTGGAGTTCTGGCTTAGTCATCTGAATAATCAAAAGGGTAAAAAAAAATGATTGTAGTTATTTTAAGATTTAATATAATTGGACTTGAATTTGAAAGCTGGCATGACATGTACTTGCAGATGTGGTAATGACTCACTACCACTCGTGGGGGTTCCTGTCGATGTCACTGGGCCGCTGTCAGTCGCTGTTCCAGGAGCTGTTACTGCTGCTTCAGCCGCTCTCTGTGCTGCCTTTTGACCTCAACTTGCTGCTCGAGCCCCGACTCTTACGTAACAGACAGCTCTGCACCGACGACCAGAACGCTTCTCCCCCAGCACCTTCCTCAGGCCTGTTAGCCACCAGCTGGCCCCTGCTGCAGGCTGACAGGAGGGCCCATGGGCCCCACAGCAATCCACAAATGAACACCTCACATCAAGCACACGTCCAATCACCTCAGCAAAAGAGACAAGCGAGCAGCAGTCTCTTCTCTGCCCCTGCTGCTGAATGGTGGTTGAGAGAATCGGAGCCTATTGATGGCTTGGTTGAAGGTGAGGACTGTAGCCCTGATGGTGCTAATCACTGGTCCCAGATAAGTATGGAGAGCAGACAGGAGGAACAGAAAAACATGCCCATCCCAAATGAGAGTCAGTGTGAAAGTGGTTTACGCTGGGCCAAACTGTTCGGAGCAGCAGATCTATCGACAAGTGCAGTCATGGCTTCGCAAAGTCACATTAAAGAAAGGAGACGGTAAGAAGCAATTGTTATATACATTATTACATAACCTAAATTAAAAGTATTTTTATTTGCAGGTTCAACAAGAGACCATCTGAGTGGCTGCATCTGGACAGATCCCAGATAGGACTTTTAGCTCAGTCACTCATGTCCGTGAAGTTGTAGGAGTAGCTGTGAGCCATACAAACAAATACATTTTTTGTATAAAACTTTGCACATGAATCTCCTAATACACGGACCCCACATAAAAGCACAATTATGATCAGATTATTTGTATGACGTGTGCAGATACTTTAGATTTTAGGAAATAGATAAACCATAAAAGTAAGAGTCAAATACAAATTTCAGATCCTGATATAATTCCTGTTTTGTTTGCACTAACTGGAAGTGAAGATAGTAGTAAGCATATACTTCTTTAGGTGGTACACAATACTAAGTGGCATATTACAAAATCTGCAAAATATTTTTTTCTTTAATATCAACATGAACTTTTAATGTAAGTTTCTATTATATATGTATGTGACTGATGTTGGTGCTGGAAGTTGTTTTTTTTTAAACTCAACCATGTAGATTATTATATGAACCATAGATTAGAGTGCAAGCAATAGCAATGCAATGTCATTTGTGCTAAAAACACATTCATATGTTTATATTGTTTAAAATGTTCTGTTCAGCCTTACCACATGCATGCATCAAACCCCATCACATACTTCATAGTTTTCACCGTACAACGTTTCGAATATTCTAGCAATGTCTGAAAATGTGTCAGGTTCAGTGAAATGTCTTCCAGTAACAGTTCTGTGGCACAGTCAAGCCATCTAGTGGCTGATTCAGGTAGTGTCAGAAACACTAACAAGGACAGATAGAATATTCTGTATTTTATTGTATGAAGTTGTATTTCCCAGTTAACTATTTTGCCAAGTGACAATCAGCAATAAAATACAAGGTTATTAAAAAATTGGTGCTATGAGTCCTAAGTGTTATTGTTGAAATTCCTGTGGTGCTTGAATGCCTTGTGAGACAGACACAACTTACTTACTTCATCATTGCCATTCACTTTAATTTTTTTCATCAACACTCTGCCCAAGCAACTTGTTTGCTGCCACGCTTTTCCAGTGCCTTCTGGGATAACTGACCAAATGGCTGTCCATACAAGAATCTGTATCCTATAGGCCACAACATAAAACATGGCTTTATTACATCACCTTAGAATCATAATCATGTGGGTTGTGTAATTTTACACAAACCTGGGATGTGCCCTGTGAAGGATGGCACCACTGCCCTTTTGGGGTGGTATAGTGTAGGCGCAGTAGAGCTGGCCTGGCCCCCTGCAGTGTCCTGAGAGACGTGTTCATTGCGCTGTTGTTTTCCAAACAGTATCAGAGCCTGGTTTGTAGTGATGGGGTAACCTTTCCCAATGAGGAAGCGAGCCTTTGGCACATGCCCTGTGAATCCTGCAACACAGACAGAGAAAGTCATCACAACCTAAACATAATGTGACTGTGATAAGATGCAACCAATCACTTGTATCAGTCCCATGCTTGAAGGAGTAGTATACCTTTTGCCAAATCTAATTTATGTGACTTATCATAAGTAATTTTGGCCCCCCTGTAGAGTGAACGACTGATGAACACAGTGTATATTCATTATCTGTCCACTCCTTACCTGAAATAAAATACTTGTGAGGATTTTTTTCATCCATAAAATATGGCCTTTCCATAGAGATGAAGGGCTCTGAGGGCTTGTAGATCACAGTGTTGATGGCTGTCAGTGGTGGTGATAATCTACATTTCTAAGGCAAAAAAAGAACAGTAAATGTTCACATTCTGTCATAACATTTGTGAATCTTAGCTGTAAAAATGTCAATCAGTACAGTGTGTATTAGGAAGGTGACTGGTCTTGCTTTTCAGCTGTATTATCTTACAGTGAACTGACACTGCAGCATGGATAATTAAACAAGAGTGAACTGTGTCAGAGGTGCCTTGTCAATATGTGGGCATTTGTGTACAGCAGTGGAGAGCACATTACTTCAGACAGATGGCTGGTGTAGTTGTGAATAACTGGCAGTTTGGCTGACTGGCTTCTCTTCTGCTGCTCCTGATAAAAGTCAGTGAGAGCTTTACGACACATTTCACCATAGCTGCAGGCTATGTGGCTCTGACTTTTTGGAATGAAACCTAAACAAGAACGAACATGACACATACACACACACAAGACACATGTGTGAGATTGTGTGACTGCTATATAGACAATTAAAATGTGTTTAGCTTAATAAATACCTGATATAAAATTACAATGAGAATATTACCCTACACACAAATAAATCACACAATAAAAGTATCTGTTTGCTTTTTATTTTCTAAATTTACTGAGTCTCCAAGCACCTATTGTTACCTTTCACTTACAAATGAATATGTATATGTTCATTTTACCTTTCTTGTATTAAGTAGATTGTGTGATATACAATGAATACGTTGAGTGGAGCATGAGAGGTTCACGCACAGGTTAGCCTGCGTTCTCTTTTGTTGCTGTTAATGTGGCATCTGTCTTCTCATAAAAACCCATATGATTTATCGTTTGCCCAACCGAAGACTGCCACTTGTTCATTGTGTTATCTCAGAGTGCAGGTATGCTGAAACGTACCTGTGTAACCTGGAATCATTTCCCTAACGTGACAGTCTGGAAGGCTCCTGCTGATCCCGCGCGCAGCCTCAGCCGAGCGGGAGACTTCAGTGACCATGAGGCGAGTGGAGTGACTGACCTCAGGACTGGTGAGCAGCTCGGACGTCAGCCGACCATACGACTTCCCAATGTTGTATTTTAGCTGTGGACAGTAGCCTGCATACCTACACACAGGTACACAATAGGAGCCAGTTAGACTCAGTAACAGCCAAACACAAGACAATACAAAAAATATGTATTGTGTATTTAAGGCCATATTGTAAGGTAATAAGCCTATAATAAACCATTGTGTTTTCAAAGTTGTAAATAACAGCAATTTGTTGGTTATGTTTCATTTTAGTTTGCCATTTTAGTTTTACCTCTTGTTTCTGTTATTATTCTGTTATAATTAGGTTCTGTGATAAACTTTTTTTGTTTTGTTTCTATGGGTATAATTAATAACATTATAACATTGACCTTACAATGCCACTACAGCACAAAGGTTGATCAAACGTGTTTGTCTTATCATTTGTTGCCTAGAAAGTCCAGAATTATATCTCTCAGTATTTTCTAACACACATTACCTAAGCAAATTAATTTGATGGATCCGCACGCTATTTCTCGCTAGTGTAATTTACCTTAGGTTAACGTTACCTGACGTGTTTGGCCTATTCATATTAGATTAGATTACTTTATAGTCTGGCACTAGAAAGCATCTTGAAAGGTTAAAGTAATTCATAATAAACTAAACTTCAATTTTAATAAAGCTAGTTAATCGACCAGAGTAGCGTTAACCAGCGGTTATTTTTTGTAAAATGCTCACAAGTGACAACAGGTGATGACGATGAGGTCACGCTGAGGTCGCACAGCTATGTTCATTATGTCTTTTCTACATGCGTTACATGCAGCAGTATCCAAAGAGTGCACTTACCCCGGGATGTAGTGAGGGTCTGGGGTGAGGAATTTGCTGAACTTGGAAGAGTAGGTCGTGTCCACGTCGTCCATCTCTTGCGCTCCGGGGCTTCACATGCATCTGTTGCTAAACAATCAAACACAAACAATCCGACATAGAAGACAGACGACACCAAACTTTCTCCACGACGACGAAAGCCTTGTCCTGCGCAGATAACACAGGCATGTGGTCCGTAGCAGGCGGAGATGGTCGGGGATTAGCGCATGGCTGAAATATAAAGCTCACTTTCAACGTGCCGTCAATTAATGAGGCGCGCACCCACATCACGTTTGACCGGCGGTGGCGCGGGATCACATTTCTTTCTCTCTAGCTGGCCTTGATTGGTGATATAACTGGACAATGGAGCTGTTGCCTTTGATCGTCCAAACCATAGACACACAAATGAGAATGAATGGTCCGAACCCCACAAGTACACAGCGTGTGAAAAAAAAAAAAAAGTCGTCACAGAAAACAAAGGTCACACATTTGCTGGGCCATTCATTGTTTCATCAGTTGGGTTTTATGCCGCGTTCATGTGGACCTCGGGAACTCGGGCGCGCAAGGCGGTAAATAAACTCTGGAGGGACTGGATTGCCCGAGACCAACCGTTGACAACATGATGGAGGGAAACAGACGTTTTGTAAATGGTATACAATTTTCATTATTTTAAACTGTAATGGCAACTGTTTTAGAACATGAAATACTGATTTCAACTGTAACCAATGTGCCAATTCACCTATCCCCGCCCCACTGCGTTTACACCCCTCCCTCACTAAAATCTCACTCCAAGCCATGATCAAAACTTGAGAGCCCTGTGTATTGAGCTCGGGATCTAACGTCACACATATCAGAATTTTCAGTTAACTCAATGTTAAATCAAGGGAGATTTTAAGATGCTAAATACTAAACTTAGCGTTAATTCAAAAGTATTCGAACACATTCCATAGAGCCCGTAGTGGGGGGCTTCGCTATTGGCTAACGCGTGTAGAAGGCTACGCACATACTCATAGAAGTAAAGTTACATAGGTAACTGACATTTACCATGGAAATCCCATGGATGTATGGGGAATCCACCATGTTTGCAGCTGGTGTGCTAAACTTACATAGAGAAACATTAGCCAAACAATGTTAAAAAGTGAACAAAGAGCCATGAACTCCTGGGTCATTTCTGGTAAATACATTTATCAATAGGGCTATATATATATAGGGTTATAATACTTTTGAATTAATGCCTTTAGTATTTAGAATCTTAAAATCTCCATTGATTTTGGACTAACTGAAAATTCTTGTTATGTGTGATGTCATGATCCCGAGCTCCATTGTTATCACAAATACCTTCTCTTTCACAACCATGCAACAACAGTTTCTTTATTATTAGGGTAAAGGTAATTTGGTTCCGCCAAAGAGAATAAACAGTATAGATGAGGCAAAGTCAAACAGGGATTACATTACATTACATTATATATATATATCTTATATATCTATGCTGTTTGTGGATGTTCCAACCAACACCAACTGCTATCACAACTTGAAATTGACGAGGTACAAAACAAATTCTACGGCAAGGGGTCGCCAGGACGCCAGGTCAGAGGGGAGACAACATCAACTCCCCAACCAGATATTGGGTGCGAAGCCCCAACAAGTACGATAACGCTGAACTAGGCAGTGACTGATCTAACAGATAGGATAGTGACAAGAATGAATCCAAGGCAATCCTGGCACCAGTTACAACGGCTCAGTGAAGTACCATCAGAAAGTCTCCTAGAGGATGTGAATGTAGACACTGAGTGCGATCCCTACCACTGTCATCACTGAAACCAATGAGCTGGTATACACTTCAGCATCAGTGATCCTAGATCTTGGCGATAAGAGTGACCATGGGAGCCATGAGAGACAATACCCACCATGGAAAAGATGGACAGTTGCTGGCAAAAATCAAGGTAGCCCTGAGAGAAGTGAGTCAATTGACAGAGGCCGAGAGAGGTGCAATGAACAAGCAAATACCTAAGAAGTACAGCCAGATGCCCATACCTGAAGCACTCAAAACTGCCAAACAAAGACTCAAGGCCTTGGCCAGCCGCCTAAAAACATACACGAAAGATAATGAAGCCAGACGAATAAACCAGCTGTTCACAACTCAAACTGCAAAAGTGTACTCTCAATGGCAGGGTAATAACAGCAGCACAGACCCATCAAGACTGGAAACAGAAGTGTATACTGGAAAAATATCAGGGAAAAGGAGGGATCACACAAGTGGCTCGTGGCTCTGAGAGGACCACAGCAACCTCCTAGAACAGAATCCAGTCACCATCACAGTGGCAGATATCCAAGAAAAAGTCTCAGGCATGAAAAACTGGACAGCCCCAGACCCAGACACGATCCACGCATACTGGCTAAAGAAACTCACTGCACTCCAGGAGTGCCTTGCAACACAAATGAACCAGCTGCTGAGGTGTGGGACTCACTCTGAATGGCTAACCGAAGGTCGTACGATCCTGATCATGAAGGATCCATCCAAGGGTACAGTCCCAACTATAGGCCAATAACCTGTCTCCACAACATGGAAGCTCATGTCAGGCATCCTTGCGGCTAAGATAAGTGGGCACATGGATCGATACATGAGCAAAGCACAGAAGGGCAAAAGACACCAGAGGGGCCAAACACCAACTCCTGGTTGATTGAACAGTCGCCCAAGACTGCAGAGCCCGACACACCAACCTGTGCACTGCCTGGATTGATTATAAGAAATCCTAACTCAATGCCACACACATGGATCACTGAGTGAGATACAACATCAACAGGGCACTAAGGGCACTAAGGGCCTTCATAGCAAGCTCAATGACATTGTGGAAGACCACCCTCGAGGCCAATGGTAAACCACTTGCACAAGTGTCCATCAGATGTGGCACATACCAAGGAGACTCTCCTGTCTCCTGTGCCCACTGCTGCTCTGCATAGGTCTGAACCCCCTCAGCCAAATAATCAACAGGACCAGATACCGACTCAAAAACAGTTTAATAAACAGTTTTTCTCATAGTCTAGAAATGTAGATATAAATACATTTGTGAGATATATTCTATTTATTTTCCAGCGTTTTTATTTTATTTTATTGTTGAATGCTATAAGCCAGGTATTTTCCCAGTTTATGTTGGGGAATTCTGCAGTCCAAATAGATATACATGCTGGTGTTGTTTTGATTTTGAATACAGTTTCTTGTATGTTGGTGCGTATGTCGGAGCACTTTTTGCTACTTATAGCTATCGTTTATAGGGATAGGTTGTGTAATTATAGCGGTTGCATGGCTTGGTTGTTCCTTTCATTTGCCTGGTGATGCTGTCGTCTTTGATTACATAATTGTATTCTTGATAAGTGATTGGGAATTGATTATTTGTTTTGACGTTGTTGTATGAAATTGAAATTGAATATGTGTTTGTGGCAGATTTTCCAGGCAGTTAACCTAGAGATTGTTTATGAAAAGTGTACTAACCGCAGCTGTTCCGACTTTCGGAGCTGAAGTGACATGAACGCTCTGAAGCCAGAAAGACTTCTTCATTATTCGGATAATCCGAGTTCACAAGATCCACATGAACTCCGTACCGTGTTGCAGCTGAAAGACAACCGCCCATGCAGCAATAATCCAAATGGTGGCAGCTTTTCTTCTGGACAAGCAGTTTACTTGGTAATCAAAATCAAAATGATTTGAATAGTCTATTTAAAATTGCACCAGGCTTTCAAAATTTTATCCACGGGCTTCAGAATTATAAGAAATAGAGCTCGGGATAGAACATAAAAACATGGCTGTTACCATGGAAATCTACCACGTTTGTTGTTGGTGTGCTGAACTTAGATAGACAAACATTAGCCAAAACAATATCAAAAAGTTAACAAAAAATCCATGGAAGAACTTGATAAACTGCTGGGTCACTTCTGGTAAATACATTTATCAACAGAGTGTTAGAGTACTTTTGAATTAAAGCTAAGTAATGTGTGATGTCACAATCCTGAGCTCAACTAGGACTGTTGCCATAGCGATTAACAATTCAAAACAAAACAGTAAATCTTTTGAATTACAAACATATATAGATATGTATAGATAAATGTCTTGAACGGAAAAACCCCTCAAACCGTTACACATTCATGAGTTTCAGTGTACTCAAGGACTTTCAAGTACTTTCAAGGCTTCAGGCAAGGTCTAAAGTAAATAAGAGGATATTTGGTTGTTTACAGAAAAACATTCCTTCCAAAATGATTTGATAATTCATAATATAAGGAAAACAAGAAAACAAGCATTGATAAAAAATATACAAACATTACTTTTGAATGGTAGTATTTTATTGAATTGTGTTTAATATTAAGGTAATATATTGAAATGGCCCCTACATTAAAAAAAAAAAAGCGCATTGTTAAATCCGAGCACTATTATAACTTTTTATTCATCACCAAACAAGAGTCATGTGCTGGTACAGAACAAAGAGGCAGAGATCTGGGGTCAGCGTAGCGTACAGTCTCTTTGAGCAGCAGACTGTGGCCGGCCTCAAAATAACTCTTTTGTTTTTCCTGCAGTGTGACTGAGACTCACGCTGCGTCCGTTGACCTGAGCTGTCGTCGTTCACCTGGGGAATGTAGATGGTATCTGCCCAAAGACATTCTACACATTCCTCCATGCTCTCTCATACTATCCTCATCTGTGTTAGTGACCAACCACAGCGTTTGAGACATTTCTTGCTGTACACACACTTCAGCATACTTAAGAGGCATATGAACATCAACATTTTTGCTTTATGTCGTTTTTTTCTAGGTTGTGCTGTTTTATGCCATGTCAAACACTTGATTTAAAAAGACATTGCATATTAGGGATGTCACGATATCACATTTTGGTGTGACGAATTTGTGACAATAAACATTGCAATTTAACAGTTATTCACAATTTCTGAGAGACCATGACATGACAGTGAAATCCTTAATTTTCTTGCATTCTTGTTGTCTAACACAGTGGTGTAACCCAACCTTTTTCGTCTCAAGTACCCCCTAAGCTCTGTCTCGCATTCAGAGCACCCCTTAACTTGAGTTTCAGGGGAAAAAAATTGGTTTAGTTCTCGCATATAGTCAATTATTACTGTTATATTTTTGTTTTAATTATAGCTATGGTCCAAGGTACTCCAAAAATATGCTAAATTTACAACTAATAATCCTTTTTTATTCAGATAAAAGTACATTCCATCTTCTTTTAAAACCTGAAACCATTCCACGTACTCCCTGGTATTAGCTCACGTACCCCTAGGGGTCCCCGTACCCCTGGTTGGGAAACACTGGTCTAACACATTAGAACTCCCCATTGTGACCAGCTTCAAGAAATCAAACTTTCTTAATGATTCTGTAAAGTTAACTTGACATAAACAGCACTAATCTTGACATCTCTATTGTGTATGTCGATTGAGATGGCATTTCTCAGTTTTGCTTTGCAGCTTTTGAGCTTCTTTTAAAGTTAAAGAGAAATTTATCTAAGTCATAGAAACATGTCTCAAGAGCTGCTGGAACACATGGGAAAACACTGCGTATAACTTAATTTAAAAGCTTTATCTACAATAAATCTAGGACAAGTGTACGTCGTGAGTCATTTTTACAGCTTGTTTTAATTGCATGTTTTTGGATTTTTGGTAGGGTGTTGCTGGATGAATCCAAGTTGTCAAATAGCATTGCAGCTGAGTCAGGCTTTTCCCAGAACTAGTGGCAGGACTGAGCAGGTCTTGACCTGCAGCTGGGAGCTCTGTGACAGGATACACGCTGATCTGAAGGTGTGGTGGACCTGCGGAGGCGGGCCTAAGGGCATGTTTTGAATTCTACATCAGCAGCTCACCTCCATGGCCTGCGTGGGCTGTCCCAAACGTGCTTCATTCTTCAGCTGCTCCTGCGGACGACTCGGATGTAGTTTGAAGACATGAATTTGTACAGGAGTTTTGGGAATCTTATGGAAACCTGGGTGACAGAGCGAGCGCAAGAGCCAGACTGGTTGGAGCGTAACGAGGACGACCCACCTTCGCCTTCCTCAGATGTGGATACTAATGTTCGCTCGGAATCTGTGGACTCGGGAGTGGAGACTGCCAGCTCGGACATCTCATTCCCAACCACATCTGTGTCGGTGGATTTAGATACTTTCACTCCTCCGTCGTCCCAGTCTCCTGTCATGTCATTCCCAGCTCCTTCATCCTCGTCCTCCTCTTCGCCGTATCTGATGCCCAACAGATCTAAAGTTGAAGAAGCTCTGTTGAGGGTTGAGTCTTTTAGGGAGAAGAGAAAAGAGGCATCAGCGGAGGAGGTGGTCAGGAGGAGGCCCCTGTCATCTTTGCTGCCCAAGAGACACACATCTGATTTAGTGAGAGGTCAAAGGTCAGGCAGCTTTGTGCTCAGAAAGACGTCAAGTTCTTCTCTGCTGGTCAGACATATGTCGGAAACACAGAGGAGACCGCAGTCGGCTATTTATGACAGCAAAACATTTGACTGCATACCAAAGGTGAGACAAAAACTATCAAAAAGTAGTAGTCTAGACATGGTGAAGTGTGACAGCCCTCTTTACAAAGCGCTGAAAAACTACACTTTTGTCTAGACTAGTGCTCCTCATATTGTGGAATACAATGCACAGGTCTATTGTTATAGTTTTTTTTTTTTTTTCATTCAGTTACATTAGTTATATTCTGTATACATTTGAGAGTTTGAATGGGCACATACAAAATATCTTAAATCTAATCTTGTAGTATACTAGGTGGAAAATTTGTAAAGCCCTGGTTATACCGATGGAACAATTTGGCACTGTATCACAATAACTGCTCATACATTTTCAAAATTGGCCTCCCATGTTTAAACGTTGTCTAATATGAGTAAACTACTTCTGCTTTATCTAATGAATTACTGTTACTTTGGGACCACTCGCACATAAGGTTCACTGTAACATGTATGGTCTTGCACAGGACAGCACAGTAAACTTAAAAGGGAAGTCTTCAAGAAAGTCACACGGAGAGCACCTGGGCCTCTACTTTAACAGTAGTTAAAGGGTTGCCACACAGAAATGCAAAGCCATGTCGCACTCAAAGTAGGCCATTCAAGTCACACAGAATCTCTTTCACACTCAAGAGGGTGTCTGCTGCATCACAAACCTGTCTGCCCGGGTTTAACCCAACAGCATTATGGGAATAGACGTGAAGGTGTGATGACATTTCTGTTGTCTCAATTGATAGACAAAATTACCGTGCGTAACAACGCTCAGATTTTGTCATTGTTGTTACAAAGCTGCTCTGTTACCATTACTTCCTTCAGTAAACCTTTGTGTTTTATGCATGCAAAAGGTGCAATTAAATATTGGCAAAGAGATATTCAAACTATGGATTTTTTTCACCTCAATAAAGCATGTAAAACTCTCAATTCAGAGTGAACAATTAGTTTATTAAAATAATTTTGGTAACTATATTAATACCCTGACCCTAACGCCTAACCCTAACTCCTTAATTAAGTAGTTACTAAGCCTAAATCATTCTTAGTAAACTATTTGTACTTTATTAATTATGTTTTTTTATGACTTATGAAGGCATGAGTAAGAGTATATATTATACTGTTGTATTATTTAACAGCTTCTTTTGTTCAAGGATGTTTCTGGCATTGATTTCCTTATAAGGACTAAAGGACTTTTGAGAAATCAAATTACTGTGAGCAACAATAATTGGCCAATTAAAACAAAGTGATAAACCGGTTTTAAACGAACACTTGAGATTGTCACGGGAAATATAATCTTTTAAGCAGGAAATAAAGTGTCAAGTAGTCAAAATGACTCATCTCAGTTTTACAGCAGGCTAAAAACAAATCTAATTTCATAGATGGAAAATGCGAAAACAGATCTTCCACAAGCAATGCTATGTACAAACAATGCATATCTTGATCATAACATTGAACATACATAAGTTATGACCGTAACTGTTCGGCCATGTATAAGTGTGTGACCGAAGGGACAAAAGCTCAATGATGTTAAATGATTGAAAACATTTCTCTCTCTTGCACCATACCTTCAGATGCGATATACAGCTTGCAAATGTCTATTTCAAAATACCTGAATAAGTATGTAATGTTTATCTGTTCAACTACTTTACTTACGTCATACCTCTGACGTTACATCCAAACAATTACGTATGACCAAGCAGCAAAATAAGCCTATATTCTTAGTTTAGTTTAGTTTAGTTTATTTGAATAGGGACAAGTATGCTTCATGAGCTCATGTCACATACTACAACATTTGAGCCAAGGCTAATTCTCAATGTCCGTCCCCAGAAGGGCTTTTACAGAGAAAATACAGTACAATTAAAATACAGAGCGTTTAAAATACAGTACATTTAAAAAACAATACATACAACCGTGCAGATATTACAATATACAAATTACAACTACATATGGTCACATGTCTGACCACTGATCAAATAATTTTTCAGTTTATGTTTAAAAAGGACCCAGGTCACCTCTCCCTTGAGTTCAGTGGGTAAACTGTTCCAGGCCTTAGTGCCTTGTACAGTGAAGACTGATTGTCCAAAAGTTGTTTTCTTCAGTTATCGTGGAGTGTCTGCATTTGCTTACTCGTGAGGACAGTTTTGGGTCAGTCTTGCCATCTCTATATTTTATAAAATCCCACATGACTGCACACTTAACAAGATGTTAGAAAATCAAGCATGTGACAGTAGAAGGAGGGAGCAGGGAGAGGGGGGAAGAAGTGGTTCCAGGTCTACAGGTCAGGATCTGAGGTTCAGTCCTCACTGGAGCAACAGCAGCAACAGCATCTGAAACAGTAGCACTGCCCAGACGGGAGTTGGAGAAAGGGACACCTTGTGAACAGTGATGAACAGACTACAGAGGAAGAGTAGGAGGAGCCAGGGGAGAGTACTCAAGTTGCCATACTTCCGCCCAGTACAGTTGCTCCTAGGCCAGGGTAACTAGAACTGTGGGTTTTTATTTCTGTTCCTATCTGGCTTTATTAGTCATGAAGAGGATTTTAAATTTGATTCTAAATTCAACAAGAAGCTAGTGAAGAAACTCCAGCACCGTCGTACTGTGCTCTCTTCCTTTAGTACCTGTTAATTATCTTGCGGCTGTATTTTGACCCAGTTTAAACTTTTTGTAGAACCTTTAGGACACGTTGCAAGCAGGCGTTACAGTAATCTAATCTGGATATAACAAATGTCCTGTATCACTTTTAGGCAGGATTTTTTCTGATTTTGGCTTTTTTACACAGATAAAAGTAGGCTGTTTTACAGGCTTGATTTATATGTGCTTTGAACAAGAGCGCTTGGTCAAATAGCATTCCTAGGTTTCTTACAGTAGAGCAGTAGAGCAGTGATATTGTCCAGAGAAACTATCTGGTCAGATCTTGCAGACGTTTATGGCCTAGTACAATGACCTTGTTTTTTTCAGGGTTAAAGAGCAGATAAATAAGTGTCATCCAGGTTTTTATCCTTCACGCAGGCACTAAGTATGTTAACTTGATCAGTCTGATCAGGTTTAATTGATAAATACAGTTGTGTGTTAATACCATACGGCAGCATATAAAGTGTGAACAGAATTAAATCGAGTATTGAACTCTAGGATTTAAAGCAGCTGAGGGCGGTCCCTCTGACACCTGCATCACATTCTAACCTCTGCAGTAGATTGTTGTGGTCGATGGTGTCAAACACTGCACTGAGGTCTTACAGAACCAGGATTGAGACTTGTCCATCGTCAACAGTTAGTAACAAATGATTTGTGACTTTAAGTGAACTTTCAGTGCTGTGGTGCACACGAAAAACTGACTTCAAATAGATGATTGTCCTGTAGGTGGCGACAAAACTGCTTAACTACAACTCTTTCAAGAATTTTGGGAACGCTTAGTATTAAATTTAAAAAAGTAGATCATTATTTTATATTTTGCTCACTGCTGCAAATTGAGCTAAAATGACTTAAAAGAAACAGATCCACTGATTCCTGTTCAAAAGTGTAGAACAGATTTTTCTCCATAATAAGCAGCAGATTTTCATGTTCATATCTTTGTGTTTGAAAGTGGCCGCGTGACATTTTAGATCATTACATGTATCACTCAGTTTTATTTTTTCCAATAATCACAGCTAAGTACATAAGGGGTAGGCGAAAACAAGAATTTTCGGAGAACTTGAGCCTCAGTTTCGAGGCATACAAGCATCAAAATACAACTCTGAGGAAACGAATGATGAGGAAACACTATTGTAACAAGGTTAAATGCTCTTTAAAGTTGATTCACATAATTCACATAATTTGTCCCCTTAAGTTGAGTAGAGTGTGGTTCCTCTCTGACTGTATCCAATGTTTTGCACAGGTGCTGACTGGAGCAGAGAAGTGCGAGCTGAGTCCAGGCCTGCAGTATCTGGAGCAGGTTTGTCAAATGCTGGAGGAATACGCCAAAGAACAGCTGCACTACAACACACCGCACACAGGGTCCATAGAGGAAACACAGGAAGAACAAGTAAGAACACATACTCAATCAAGTGTGGGCATTGGTTGTGATTTGAACATGCTATTGACAAGTTGATGAAGACTTCTCAGCAATGCCTCAGGGCTGTAGGTAAATGGGTCATAACAGAACCGTCATTCTTATCCTCTGACTCAACCAGGCTGCAGGCACGTGTCACCTTGAACCTGTCGAAAAGGAAGAGTCCTCATGTCACAGTCTGGAGAAGGCAGAGGCTTCCTCCAACGTACCTCAGCAGAGAACAGAACGACCCTTCAGCCACTTCAGGCAAAGATCAGCCTCAGACACAAACCTGGCATCACTGCATTTACGTAAGGCTTAGGCTTTTAGTCAACAACATGATAACAGCAGACGTAAGTATATTTGTGATGTTAACTAAACATGGTATATGTATTGCAGGTCGATTGAAACTTGACCACAAAGAGCAGAATTTGAGCTCTTATGACCTACAGGAGACAGCTGAGGAGGACCAGGAGAATCAGGTAAACATCTACATCTCATTTGATTCTCTGTGTTCTAATAATTACACAAGTCATTGTAAATATGAGCTCATAAATATGATCATTCATAATAACGTTTCTAGTAATTAAAGGAGACATATTGCGTTTTTTGTTGTTGAATCATAACATCATCATTTTACATTTCGTTCACTGTAAACCATCGCTTCACAGTGACTTTCATCATAGAAAGCCATGGATTGTTATTTACATGTTTATATTTTAGAAAAGTGGCTACGTGGCATTTTAGAACCCTGCATAAATCACTCAGACTCTTTACTTTTCAAATAATCACAGTTAAGTTCAATGATGTGTCCTGTATGAATACGGCCCCATTAAAAAAAATAATGAAAAGATAAAATAAAATAAAAAGCTGTACATTTTAACTTATTTATACATTTTTTTTTTCTAAATTAAATGATACTTACTGTGACAATTGTGTAAAGACGTAATTTCCTTTATGTTTCCAGGAGTGTCAGAACGATGGGTTGAACAAGTCTAAAAACTACTGGAAATTCAAGTTTGGTTCCATGAGAAGAGAGGGTGAGAAAAAGAGGTGAGAGTCCTAGTTTTGTCCAGAGGGAGGCAGTGTTACTCACAGCTAAAGGATGAAAGGTGCAGCTCCGTCATGGCAGGCAGCCACAGACTCAGTGGGCCTGGCATAATGCACAGTAGATGAAGAGGAGTCTGTGGAGCACATGCATCTGTTCTTCATGAACACTGTGTCCTTGATGCTCACAGCCTCCGGACTTGTGCAAATGTCTTTTCAGCTCTGTGTCTAATGAATGTTTTATCTGTAAAGCCCACAGATGCTGCCGTTTGAGAAAAGCTCCACACGAAGGAGGTTGAGTCAGTTGTTCAGGAAAAGAAGGAAAACGGGACCTGTTTAAACAGACTGTTTGTCTTATTATTAATGACGCGCCTTTTTTATTTATTATATGCTGTACAGACTCCTATTTATCCTCTGCATTTCCTATGGAAGTGCAGACAAAGTGTACTAAAGTGTGTATATTACATTTTGAAATATTACGAAACATTACAGATCTGTCCATATCTAAATCTGTATACATTGTGTATTATGTATATAGCTCTGGCAGCATTGGAATATAGAAGTACCATTGAGTCAGACTCAGGGGATTTGGAGAAGCACTGTTTGGAGAAGATTTTCTTTCCCTTTTCTTTATGAATACTTGTGGTATTTTGTAATTATTGACCAATTCTGAGTTAAAATATTTTGATTTATATTGTCACTGCTGGCTATTGAACAACATACTCATACTGTCATTTTTGCTAAACCAAATAAATAAAACAAAGGCACTTTTTTCATAATTCATGTTCCATCTTTGTTCATCTTACCAATTTAAAGTTCTGCTATATTTTCTTGTAGACCTATTCAAGTTGTCAGTTTGTTTTTAACTTGACTTGCTGGAATTACCATTTTTATCTTTGCAACAAAACAGAATCTATTTTTTCTGTTGTCCTCTCAGATTGGTCATTTTCTCCTGACCTATCTTTTAATAAAGCACAATCAGGGCAAGCTCCACAACTATGACGACTAAAGCATGACATGATTGCATCGTGTGGAAAAAATCCAGCAAAACAAAAACAGAAAAAAACTGGTGACATGGAGACTTGATTTTTGCTGACACTAAAGCTGCGAGTACATGATATCTTTAATTCCTGACGTGGTTTCATTTGAACAATTTCTAATGATTTGTGTCAATAACTGAAGACTGACATAGCCCTCTCTCACGTCTTGACTGTAAGAAATGTGCTTATTACGACCAACTCATTGCTTTTACATTATAAAATCTATACATACAGCCACACATTTCAGATTCATAATATATTATATCTTTATTCACCTAGAATGGGGAGACAGATTTCCCCTGGCATTCGCATGTAAAGAGATGTCAATGACAAACACGTCCAACCAAACAGAGAGGGTGAATAGATTTCCAGTTCATACATAAAATACATTTATATACTTAATATTTGTCCAGCAGCGGCGTCCATTGTCCCACACAGCGACCTTCTGTGCTATTAAAGATAACGTGTGGATGGGCTTATTAACTGGTGAAGGGGAGAGCTTATATCACAGGGGGGCAGCATCAAGTCATGCCTGCATTACCCCCAACTGTTTCAACACCAACGCTGTATATAAAGATGGTCAAAGTGACGGGTCTCATGGTTTACAAAGGAGGACAATTTTCTGTATTTACAGGAGCTGCCGTTATGCTGCTATTTTGGGTATGAGGGATATAGAAATAGGCATCTTACTTGATTAATCAGAGCTTTTGTTCATCAGCTTTCAATGCACTCAAGTTTTGCTAACCACCATTTTTCTTGATTACTCTAGATATACAAATCTATGCATAGAAATATTTGCACTAAATGATATGCAAATCAACAGCTTTTGGCTACATTTACAGATGTAGTGTACTGTTTAAACTCTTAATCTTTCAGTGACTAGACAATCTTCTACAAGTATGTATTGATAATGAAGCTCAGAGTAAGCGAATGAAGGGCAATAACATCAGAGCAGACACTCCGACCATGTTTACATACAGTGTTGCCGTTTACATGATGCCACAGGTGGACAGGGGGTTGGTGATGTGGCAGGTGCAGGCTGACTGGCAGTACTGGCGCACAGTCTGATAACAGCTGCGGTCCGCCTCACCCCCCCACTGCACCGGCCCGTTGGGGTCGGTGGGCAGCCGGCTCAGGATGCTGGTGTTTATGGCCAAAGCAGCCAGGCCATAGTCAGTGAACAGCACCGTCTCACGGCGGCATGTGGGGCATGAGATAAACTTGTACTTGGGACAGGACTCGTACAGGATCTGCAAGCACTCCTCACACACGGAGTGTAGACAGGACAGAATCCGGGGCCGCTTCCCCGCAAAGTTGTACGTGTGTCCACAGGTGGGGCAATCCAGAGGTTCACACGGCATGACTGGCCCCGAGGAGGATGATGAGGATGAGGAAGTAGAGGAGGAAGTGGAGGATGAACGCAGCACGTACTGGTTCACAATGACGTCGTCCATGTTGTAGTGGAATTGGTGGTAGCAGATCTCATTGGCACTGGGTTTGCGCTGCGCCAGGAAGCTGTGTTCCCTGCGCATCATCGGGGCCGGAGGGGGCAACATGTGCCTGGGGGTGCCTGTTATGTCCAGGGTTAGATCACTGCAGGCCTGGTTTACAATGATCTCCCCCTCTCCACCACCATCCCATGCCACTCTAGGGGGCGGGGCATACCGGGGTTGGGTGACTGGCACAGGGCACTCCCTAGGAAACTTCTCTGATTGGATGATTTTGACAGTATCCATGGGGATGGTGACAGGCTGGCGCCGTAGGCAGGACATTCGCAGTCTTTAGGTGGTGGTTAAAGTCAAAGTGTCTTTGGCTCTGCCTAGAGTTCAAGGGAACACAGTGTGTCTTTTTTTTCTGAAGTTAGCCATTGGATGGGACATGAGGGCGCAGGACTCTGTCCATCATTTAGTCTTTAGTTTAGCACAGTTCAAAGCACCAGAGGTTGCACCAGCTTTGAATAAATAACAAAGGACACAAATGTTGTTATTATCTATGTAAGTTCAGGGTGTGTGCTGTCTCCTATGAAATTAATTTTTACACAAAGGAACACTTCAGCACATCTCACTCATAGCATGGATAGGTAAAGCTCACAGATGTTCACATGTACACGTACAGTACAGAAGTTATTGCAGTCTGAAGAGGTGTGCTGTAAACAGTTCACAGGCGTTCAGAAGATGCTGTCTTTGACTGTATCCTGTTGGTGGCAAGGGGAAACTCCTGCTTCTTTCTTGCATGAAAGAATGTTGAACTTCCTGTTTGTGGCAAGCCTGAGTGAGACTCCTTCGCAAGTTGCTGGGTTGAGGGTGGTCAGCTGACCTCCTCTGACTTTCCTCTTGAAACCTTCTCGATAAGAAAAGGGAGGCGTCTAAAAGAGCTGCTGGAATGGCTCCTCTGGTGCAAAGCTTCTAAATTCCTGGGTGGAAGAACTGTAGGAGACAGTCCTAAACAACCAAGGGTTGATAACTGTTTGAGCTGTGCTTGTTTGATGTTAATGTTTCCTTAGCTCTTCTTGTGTCCATTTATCTGAAAGAATAAGAAAAACAACATCAGACATGTCAGCTCTCTCAAGACACATGCTTTTGATTTAACAATGGCCTTAAGATTTTATTTGACATTGCCATTTACTTAATACAAGAGAACTGTATTATTAGGTGGTGTGACAGCATGACAAGCCACTTCAGAAATGTAAATCATTGGTAGGAGCTGCATTGTCACTTTGTTATTTGTTCATGCCGGTTTAGTTAGGCGTATTATTTGACTGCTTCCTTTTGGCCTCGCACCAGGTGTTTTCATCCCTGCCATGTCTGCCACAGTCTACAAACAGTAAATCTGGGAGCGCCTCAGGCTGATTGCTTTCAGATTGTGAAATCACCATTTCCTGAAGTAAATCAACAGGATTAAATAAACAAAAATATAATAGTGGTGTGATACACCTTAGTATGGACATGATACAATAACAAGTTACTGTGTTGCGTATTGAGGACATTGAAAAGTCATTGGAATGAGGTTAGCACGAAGACATGACATAAAAAATAAGATCTTAACAGACATTCAGAGGTGAGAATCCACTCTTTGACTCAAATCATCCATCTTTCTGTCATTAATTTCTTTGTATGATGTACAGATACGTTGACAAACCTAAATTTGAGGGCCAAATGGGGACTCCGGGGGACTCTGGGGGACCTAATGTGGCTCGTGCGCCTCCAGTTAATGATCACTGTTTTTTTTTTTTTTAATTGCCCTCCAGAGGGTCTAACGAGGCTTTTGTGCCCTGACATTTGTGAGATGTATTACTTATATTCAATTTGCAAAGAAAATGATGGTTAGAAGATGAAAGGGAGGCCATACCAGTCTACTCTCTATAACCCCGTTTCATTTTGGTATGCTGATGTTTGGGCACCCCTGGTTTACTGATTATACTGCAACGTTACAATAATGTACTTATGAAAATCTATTAAAAGTATTGGCATGTTAAACAGACTCCCTATAAAATAAACTAGAATAAAAACTAAAACTATCAATAAGCACCTAAGTCTGAAACCCTATGAGAGGGGGCTGTGTTTTTTGTGTTTAAGGTTTTTAGTATTGCTCAGGTCTCTCTTGTTTCCTTCCTGCTGACAACAGAAGCAGTGATGGCGTCACTTGTGTCCCTGAATGTGTATGACATGCGTGGAGCCTGGTTGCAGCCGGCACTGAACGCTGCCATTCTGAGCGTGTGCGTGGGTTAGGCTGAAACAACAAGTGAATAGCCGAGAATGTGGAGTTTGTATCACACAATGGGATGACACATCATCGGCATCACAGTACAGTGATGAATCAGTACAGAGCCAAGAGGTGACCTACGTGGTCCGGAGGAGGAGAAAATAGAGGAGGGACAACGTTGGTGCTATTAATGGTTTGTTTATCCAAGCACTTCTCTGTGGTTTCCTGTCCCTGACCCCCAACTCAAGATGCCCCGATGCAGAGGTGCACCTGACAAAGGAAGTGCTTCAGCTCAAAATGTATCTATGTGTCTGGCTCTAACCAAAGTGGATCAATACTCTTCTATTTATATAACCATGAATAGACGGACACAATCATTTAAATTGTGAATCAGGTTTAAACTCCATTCATGCCAATTGATACAGACCTATTTTGGTGCTGTCCTTGAAATTAATTTGTCGTCTATCCATATTACACTCAAATTGTGTTCATTTAATTATATATACACTTGGCTGACATTTATTTCTCTTCCCAACACATTTGAACAAGACAGTTTGAGCTGAATCACTCTCTGTCTTCACAACTGTGATCCTTGAGAGCTGCACTATGGCAACGCGTCCCCCAAAATAGCCTTTTTATCACTTTCTCATTCTCCCAGGCTCAAGCTGTTAGGAGCCATGGAAGCAGATGATCCATATAGTGTCCATTTTAGGGAAGATCTGTGAATGTTTCTACATTACTACATTATGTCCACATCATTACAAGATGATGACACAAAGATCTTAACAGCAAAAATTATGTATTAGGTATTTGATGAAAATAATTTAAAATGAGTTTATAGCTCACTTGCATTTTAAGATGAAATCTTAGGGGACAATAATACTCAAATAATTGTTTGTGTTACTTTTTTACAAATAATCCCGTCAAAAATATGATTTTGCTTTACACCCAACAAAAGTTCCATATGTCTATTATTCAGACCTTTCAAACCTCGTTGGACAGGGTCTGCCATGATCTATATGTGTTATAACTTGAGTTAAGGCAGAAATTGAAAATAATAAAATGTACCTAGGTTTTTTTTTTTTTTTTTGTTTACGCAAAAAGCCAGCAGATGGCACAAGGACTCAAGCCAAATTTTCAGGATAATATACATCACAAATTATAATAGATGCATCTGTACATCATACCTGTGGCCCATCGAGGCAACTGTTGTTGTGATTTTGGGCATTATAAAAATAAATTGATTTGATTTGATGATTTGATCTCAAGCATGTTTCAGAACAGGAAACTCAGTACTTGTCATTGCTGGACTCTGGTCAACCACAGCTGATCCTATATATTTTCTAGATCTTTTCGCCAACGTGGACAATATGTAAACCCAAAATAGACTTTCCCCTTTCCCACAGACACTTTACTCTCATATCATAATCAGCTTTCTCAGTCAAACATATCTAGTCTAGACACTGTGTGTAAAAACAGCTGAAAATACACGTTAGACTCAGGGCTTCAGTAGATAGTATCCAGACTGCATTAGGATCTGTGAGAGCCCCAGGGAGGCAGGGCAGCTAAAATTACCCTCTAATTTGGTGACAGCTCTATGAAAAGGCCTGATAAGTGATGCAAGAGTCCTGCTGATGGGCTAACCTCCTCTTCTAATCGACCAAACCCTCCATACTTATGTAAGAAGCTCATCTCGAGCCCGGCCGGCCACCATATTAGCACAGTGCGCAGAGTTAGACATCATGTGTGACATCACTCTCCACACACAAATGATTCCAATAATGAAATTAAGGCAAGCATTTGACCTTGTCATCACACACAAGAGACAGAGGATGGAGTTGACTAGAGCACTGACCAGCCGCTCTCAGCTACAGAGACCTCATACCATTAAATCTACAGCTTCATATTCTCCAGATATGAGGAGGTCGAGTGAGAGGGGTATTGAATCAGTGCATCAGGAGAAAATGCATGGTTACAATATATGGATAAATAATAACAAGAGGTTATTGATTATATGTGCCTTGATTACATATTTCGAGATTCTGAAGATTTAAATATACTCATAGTGCAGTAAAATGTAACACATACTCAGAGATATATTTCTAACCCTCCTTCAAGTGTGCAGGGATTTGATTTTGACACAGTCCTCACTGTAACAGACACATTTTTTATGATTTAAACACTGCATATCTTTGTAAACAACAAATCACACACAACATCACACTCTCATGTTGTCATCCTCCCCATGCTTTCCTGCATCAGCCCTAATCGCATACCAGACAACACAAAACCACATTGTGCCTCCCTACTATTGGCCTGATTAGAGCCACACTAACAACACCAAACAAAAGGAGACACAAATATCCAGAACATTCCTCATTCTCAGAGCTGCTGTGGTCTCTGTTCACCACCTGTGCTGCAGGCGACGAGGGGAAGGGCACCGTGTGAGTCTTAGACCAGCATGCGCCTATCAATGAAAACCTCTCCATCAGATCACCTTTAACCGTGTGTCCACATAGAGGCACAGAGGATCCATTTTACTATGTGCCTCATTACAGCGTGATGGCAGTATGTGAGGCATGTCAGCTATGTTGAGATTGGGATCCAAATCCATGCCTGGGCTGGCAAAAAATGCAGCCACCACCTCCCGAACTGCACTGACCCGGGATATCATCATGTGTCCAGATTACATAATGCGGGATGACCTCTGTTGGATTTAAGGAGATTGACTGTATTTTACAAGGCATTTCACAGAATCATACAGTAGGGCTGTCACTAATGATTATTTTAGTAGTCGAATAGTCAGTGACTATTTTAACTATTATTTATACAATGAGAGGTTTTAAATACATTACTAACCAAATAAAGCTATGAATTATGACTGAAAGGTTCTGGGTGGAGAGTATTTAATTATGTATATTTTAGTAAATCAATTTTGATTTTTGAACATTTTGATTTAATAATGTCACTTTATGATAATGTGTTTTAGAGTCTGTATAGTTCAGATAATGATTGCTATCTATTATCAAAATATGAATATGATTATTAAGATTATTAGTCATGATTCAGTGATTCATTGTTGCAGCCCTATTATACAGTAAAATAGTTTGAAAATAGAGGGAGATATGAAGCAAAAAGACAAGTAAGGAGTTGAATCAGAGTAGACTGGGTTTGATTCTTGGCCAGTTTAGTGCAGGATTTTTATATTCTTGCAATAATGTATTTAAAAATCATTAAATATAATTAGCATAACAAAGCTGTTAAATGTGAACTTTGTGTATGGTCCACAAAACAAGTATTTACTTGATGTGCCTCAGATTATGAAAAATGTAATAAATTGCAAACTAAAATGAAAACAGCCCTGTTTGTACTGTACTGTGTTGCTCCACACAAACATCTTATCATACATCTTAGGCTTGTATTGCACAAAACATGACTCACTGGCCGCTCCTCTGCTTCTTTCATGCTTGCATGCTTTGTGCCAAGGTACTTAGAGAAGCTGTTGTTTTTAAATAATTCATCTGACTCTCAGTCACATCAACCATCGCCATTTTGCCTCTCTATTCATTTAAACCAAACGCTCTTTGTTCTTGGCTGTGTAAGCTCCCAGCAGAACGACATGGCAAAGCTGTTGCTGCTAAAGACAAGCTCGATCGCTGCCGCCTTTGCACATAAGAAGACCTGATGTAAGATTTATGAGGGAAATGCTGGAGAAATACTCAGCTCTTCAATAAAAACAGTCTCTCCATTGATTAAGAACATTGATTTCTGTTAAGGAGGCTGCCTCAGCACAGGTTCAAGGTGGACCGTTGATGTTGTGACTTTGAAGAGAGCACATGAGGTGGGCAAAATATCTGGGCAGGTCAAAAAAAAAAAGGAGGAGAGGATTTGGTGTTTGTGGGAGGAGTGCGTCCATGCAGGAGAGGTGGTTATGCAATCGCAGCATGGTGTGCAGCCCCAGCTCCGGACTGCAGCGACAATGTATGGCCACGGATGCCCTAATGCTGCTGACACCTACAGAACACACCGTTCCTGTACTGTGGCAGTCCTTCACCACCCTCCGCCCCCACCAACTGTCTGTGCACACACAGTCCAGCTTTTGTCATAATCTGATTCCATTCAAGCGCACTCATGACCTATTCACATATCGTATATGACTATTGTTTGCATAGGTTATCAGTGATGCCACACAAGCCATAACACAGGCAAACAAAGACACATGGCATTTAGGCACACGGCTTTGCGTTTTCTACCCGCTTAGTTTAATATGTCAACGTTACCATACACATGAGTCACAATACATGAGAATACGTGTCTCCATTCATGCCAGCAAAATGGACGTCCATGATGCAACAGTCGTGTAAATCCAAGGCAAGGTGCTACACAAATCTACTCTATTTCTCCAAAAGAAAAGACTAAGGATTTCAGCCAAATGCCACACCTGAGATATCTGAATGATACGGGTGAGTGCACAATTACAATAAGACACATGGGATAAAGGTGATGCATGCAGCTTTGTTGTCACCTGTTTGCCTGCACACACTCAGATCATTCCAGTGCTTTGGCCTCAGTCATGCTCCTCTCTGAGAACAAAAGCTGAGCTCGATGTCTGTGGCTGATGTGAGCGGGTGAGGATGCTCCAGGACATCGAGCGGAGACGAGCACAAATGGAGGAGGAGATGTAAGATGGAGGCAGCCGTTGGAGGTGAAGCCGTCATTTTGTGGATGTGGGATGTGAGGAGTGAGATGGTCTGCTGCTGAATGTGCCTCGCTCCACATTCTCTCAGCTCCTCAGTCCTCTTTCAGTATCCTCAGTCTCACATGAGAGCTGAGTGTATCCATTTGTCAGTGTCATACCTGAGCACCAGTGCAGTCTTCCTCATGCGTCTCCCGCTCCTCTTCCTCTTCTCTCAGCTGCTGCTCATGTCTCCAGCCTCCACCGTCAGCTCCAGCCAGCATCACACATGCGCAGTTACACCACACACACACTCTACGTCTCCCTGTGTGCTCTGGCCCCAGCCTTATGTGCAGGCTGCTTGTGCCTGTCTCCCTCCCCCTTCCTCTCTCTCACTCCTCCTCTCCCGCTGCACTGCAGTGCCTCTGCAGACAGCATCACATTTTCTAGTTTGCTGGAGAAGTGTTTCAACCAATGAGGGCCTTACCAATATTCCCCACCACCCCCATCCCCAGCTTAAGCATGGAGACTCATACATGTCTTTGTACACAAACACCTCCACGTTGGTTTCAGAGCAGAGACATAAACCATAGCCATCAAAGCAAACATATGCACAAACATATGAGCAGAGCAGCAGCACACAAGAAGTAGGACATCCGCAAATAGATCCAACTCCCCACCATGAAGTAGGCTTTATCAAACATTAAATAACGCCAACAATATCAAAAGACAAAGCTGGAAAGTGAAATACATGTATCATAGGGTGAAACATAGTGCAACACAACCTCAAATAAGAACCTCATAGTCTGATTGGTATTCAGTGAGACCTCTTCTAGGCTTGAGCAACAATTTCAACATTGCTAAGTTCCCTTTTACTATCTATTTGTCTAGAAACTTGGAAATAGCAGCAACAGTATCAAGAGGCCTGTCTGAATATCTACACAAGCAGAGAGTTGCATAAGCTCTGATGCCGACCAATATCTAATCCTCAGATCAAAGCCAAAAAGGCATGATGGGATATAAATTTTCAATCAATCTAAGAGGGATATGTTTGCATAATGTTGGTGCATCATGTAATGGGAGATAAAACTGGGGCAAAAAAAAAAAAAAAAAAAAAGCTTGGTCTGAAGATTGTGGACCAGACCATTTTTTTGGTTATTAACTTTGAACAGAGGACAAAAACTACTTGTTCAAGAGTTTAAAGCTACCACAAGTCAACCTTTTCCAGCATTGAAAGAGACAAATCCACTTGTCAAGTTGACCCGCTAACAGCTCACCCAGAGATGTATTTTGAATCATGGAGTGCTATGAACATTTTTGCACAGTGATGCCTGAATGATAGGGCTCTAGTCGATTAAAGGAATTGACCAATTAGTCGACTAAAAGTATGGCAAAAGAATATCAAAACTATCAAGTATCTATCAAGAAAAGTACTAAAAACCAATGTATTTATATACTGCAGATATTAGATTCAATTTATGATTTGCTCCAAAGTCTTCAGCTAACTCACTCCATATCTTGCTGTTTTTAGACATATAAATCCTTTTAATCTGAATAAAAATAATTAGTCGACTAATAAAAATGTTGGTCGACTAAGACACCATCGAGGAATTAATCGACTAAACAAGTATTCCTACTGAATAACACACAACATCAAGTTAAAAATGACAGCTCATCATAACATGACATCTTGTTAAGATGCATTTAGTGCATTGTGTCAGCATCTTACGTTGCATTTAAATTGTACAGATATTTACAAAACTGTAACAGAGTCAACAACTGTGGAACTAATCAGACATCACACTTTGAAGCAACACACTTCTGCAAGAACACTTCTCCCTGCACAGTCCACAACTACCTTAACGCTAGCCTTTTTTAAGATAAGTTAAAAACCTAATGTACATATATATAACGATGACAGAATAATGTAAATATGACTTACATTTCTTCATGTGCGATGTGCAGCACTCGCCTCAGTGAAGCACACAGACTGTGACGACACCCCTGAACTGGACACAATTATAACCCGTGTCGTTAAATGTAAACAAATAACTATACGACCAACTTATTCAGGATATTTGCCAACCAGTGACTGTAATAAATATCCTTGTTTGAAGCTGAGTATTATAGATGGAACAAGAACTATTACTGCAAATTTTACGAAGTAAAAATGCAGATGCTGTTTTTTTGCCCAAACATGCCCCATGTGTAGATGATGTAGTGCCATGGACCATCCACTTGAGGGCAGTTAAAACAAGCTCTCTGATTTGCATCACAATAAACTAAGGTTTTACTCCCATTTATCGCCCTGATTCGTGTGCCACAAATATTATTATATTATTATTATTATTGTTGTTGTTGTTGTTGTTGTTGTTGTTGTTGTTGTTGTTGTGATGATTATGATTATTATTGTTATTATTATTGTAAAAATGTAAATATTATATTTCAAACATTTAATTTAATAATTCAAAAATAATTAGGCCTCATTTTAACTAAATAGTCTCCATTACAATATCCTGAATTAAAGTTAGTTTAATGTTAACACATTTTCTTGCAGCAACATCTATAGACACACCACAGGGCTATGTTCACCAGTCGTAAAAAAATCCTTGTAAGTGTCATAAAACAATGCTTGTGACCTAACCATAGTTTGTGGTCATTATAAGATAATGTAAATAACCATGTAAGAGGATACATTTCCACTGACATTTTTGCTGCACTGAGAAAAATGCATCTGTGGATTAGGCAACATAAGAGGAGATCCTAGTGGCCTTTGAAGTGGGTCTGTTTTGCTGAGTCACTTCTTGGATCAGAAGCCACTAAACCTCACACCAGCAATAATAGTTATAAAGCAAAGAGAATTATTTCATAAAGGTTCAAGGCAACAATAATAAATGCTCCCAACGCTTTCTGAAGAAGATAATAATGATAAGGTATCATTATACAATGTTATAATTGTTATATTATAAATATTATAAAGCATTACCAAAAAAGTATTGTCAACATATTTTTATTTTTCATGTTCGGAAAGCACACTCTTAAAATAACAGGTCCTATGAAGCTCAGTATCTATTTTTATCAAAGAAGCACTTTTTGTTGTCAGAACCTTTTTAGTAAAAGGTTCTTTCAGTTTTTATTCTAACACAGCACACAGATCAATTTTCCTTCAGATAGAACCCTCTCAGAACTCTGCCACAGTTCAAGAGTTTACAGCAGGCATGTCCAAACTATGGCCCAGGGGCCAAACGTGGCCCGTGGACCACTTTTTCTCGGCTCTCAGGCTTCCTGGTGAATTGGCCCACATTGTCCTGAGAAGTACTTTTTAGAGCAAATTTCAAATTTTCTACAATTCTTACCAAATAACTAACATTTTGGTGCAGGACAGATCTGATAATAAGGCATTGGGACTGAATTTAGATGTGGTGTCTCTTAAAACATTATATAAATGCAGCTTTTCCTGACTAATTTGTGGACCTTCGCTTGGTCTATATTTCAACATGCAGCCCTCGATGGAAAAAGTTTGGACAGCCCTGGCCAACAGTCTCCATCGCAACAGACAACAACACTGAAGACAACAGTTAACAGATAACAAAACTGCTGCAAAAGAGTAAATCTGAGAGAGTTTTGTGTGTGTGTTATTTGAACTATTTTATTGCATTTATAAATGTGTTTGTGAGCACTCAAACAAAGAAGACACAGTTGTTGGCTGTTTTTACATATTTCTTATGTTCATAAATGTTCTTAAACAACATAAATGTGTTGCCATTGCTAATAATGACAGGCTTGTCAGTTACATTTAACTAGATTTAAATGTTTTGTTTTTTTCTCTCTTGCAGATTTTTGTGTATATTCATCAACATATGAGCACGACACTGTGCAGCTGTGACGCTTCATGTGAAATTCAAACTTTAACTTTTTTTAATTTCTGATGAAAGACTGGAGGTCAAACTGTTTCACTAAAGCGTTTAGAGGTGAGTCGTCTCCATCACGTTACAGTTACAATGTAGACTTTATGTGCTTCAGCATTAAGCATGTTATTGCTATTATTCTTATCACAGATGAGAAAGAGGAATTAGAGATGTCCTTCATAACTGAAGTGAGAAGATGTTTCTTCAGGCATTGACCGTGTGTATCTCATACATCTAGATTCATTTCATTCTGTTTGTTTCACAAGAGCACACAACTTCAGCCTAAACCAGGTATAACTAACTTACAATGACCTTCCTGTTTATTCATTTGTGAGCTTTTTTATATTTTCAGAATCCAATCTATAGACCGCACAGAGCAGTACAAAAGTGATACATAAGAAAAGGAATACAAAAGGAATAAATAAAGCAAAAAATGACTGTGAGGCTATGTTGAAAAATTTCGAAAGCATTATTTCAGAAAGAA
The DNA here is from genome assembly GCA_019453435.1 of Rhinogobius similis. NCBI lineage: Eukaryota > Metazoa > Chordata > Actinopteri > Gobiiformes > Gobiidae > Rhinogobius > Rhinogobius similis. The sequence goes on along the minus strand of CM033619.1, from coordinate 35,185,326 downwards.
TTCGATTATAGAGCCATACCTTCCTAAAAGGGGCCTCCACAGAAATGGCAGGTACAAACTAAAGAGATTCTATACAGAACCTTAAGAATGCTCCTGCATTCACAACTTAGGCCTATTCATAAAATGTCTTTATTCATTAACACAAGTCAAACTACACAGGGCTGTACTTTGAGAGTGAAACACAGATGAGGTAGAAAAGAGTCAATATAGAATATTCAAGACAGAGCATTTTATATTATAATGATATTAGAAGAAAATCATAGGCAACAGTGGCGCATCATTAACCATTATTTGTTATTACTGCTTAAGTAGCCTGAATGTTTTCTCATTTAGATATTTTTAAGATTATGCAATAATTTCATTAAAACATGGAAAATTAAATAGGCAAGTTTGTGGAACACATTTAAGGAGACCTGACAAAATATCAGAACACTGAATAAATTAGTTGTTCATAAAAAATATTTTTTTGCTGAAACTCTAGTGGTCTTCTCTAACATATAAAGGCAACACCATTTAAATAAAGTTATTGCAATTGGCTTTATGCATAAAATCCATGGAAGAAGACAGCGACACAGAGCAGGATGAGTGCGTTGGCATTGACCACGTTCCTCCACAGTGGCACTTCTGAGGTGTCTGTAAGTTTCCTCTTCATCTCTGCCTCCTCCTCTGGGCTGAGTTTGACAGCCTTCTGCTGCTCCAAGCCGCAGAAACACAATATGGCCCTCTTGCACAAACCAGGCTTTTCCTCTTCTATCAAAAGTAAATACATATTATTAAGCTGTATCAAGGCATGTCAAATTAATTCAGTGGTTCCAAAAGTGGGGGTCGGGACCCCCTAGAGGTTGAGAGGGATGAGTTTGGGGTCGGGAGGTGATTTCAAGATCTAATTTGAATAAGTATGACACTGTATTTGCTCTATTTTCCAAATTCAAAACAGTATCTTTTAGTGGTCAAATAAGACAATAAACAATTCAAATAACAACCTTTGACACTTAAAATGATTTTTGTGGGAGTCCCGTGTCGATTGCATGGCTATTTTGGGGGTCCCGGCCAGAAAAATGTGTGAACCCCTGAATTAGTTTACATCTGTACAAAAAAAAAAAAAACTGAAATACAAGCAGGAAATAAACCTGCAACTTTTGGCATACACAACAGGCATTAAAAAGTACAGCACAGTCAGAAAAAAATTTCAATGAAAAATAATTACAAGCCAGAAAAAAATTTACCACACGGGTCAAAATCTAAATTCATATCTGATAAGACTGGTTACATCAGAGGCTTAATGAGGGGATATAAACTCAAACATGTAATTTGCATGAGGGGTATTTTCTATTCCCGAGAAGATTATTTCCAACAGCAACAACAAAACTGCTCACTGTATACTACAGAGACCACTCTAAAAACTGCACTTCAAAACAAATACTTAAATCAAGAATGCATGTTTCAAATTGTGAGTAACCACAGAGAACTTACCATCTTCCATCTCCTCTATCTCCATTTTCTTGTCATCTTGATTGTCAGTCCAGTCATCTTCTTCAATGTCAACTCTCTCCTCCGTGTTGTTGCGAAGACTCCAGCACAGACGATACAACTGGGCAAGACAATGCACAAGACAAAATCAATTATTATTTGTTTTTTGCAGCTTTTAAAAATGTATATTTGGTCACATACATGCTTGTCGTCAATGGGTTTAGTCATGATGGAGATTCCCAGAATGAGGATACAAGACACTGTGAACAAAATGATGCTAAAGTACAGATAGTGGACGCCACAGATGATGGTGGGGCAGTTACTGGGGTTTGCACAGCTGCCTGTCCCGTAGACAAACTCTGCAATCATTCGAGACAGACCAATAGCCAGGCCGATTGTCAGACCGTAGAAGGCACCCTGAAAGAGAAGAAAAGTATTTGAGTAATATATAACACCAGTACTGGACTCACTTGAGCTTCTGTGTGTTTCCTGCTGTCTAAATGACGTAGGCTTGAAATATACAAGCTTGCATTCAACATTTTGAACGCACAATTATTTTATTAGTCAAGAATGACGTCATTTCAATATATTACATAATGGACCCTGGGCTTTGACTTTGCTGATTGAGTTACTATTACTGATTTGCTTCCACTAATTTGAGTGATAAGGTTAGTAAATCTGTTACTTACAGGCTCATTGACACGTTTGCAGAAGATGGCCAGCATGAAGACGGCAGCCACTGGAGGAGTCAGGTAGCTGGTGATAGACTGAATATAGTCAAAGAGCTGGCCACTCTGAGCATTCTGCACCACTGGGATCCAGGCAATGCTCACACCAATCAGGACCAAGATGAAAACCCTACAGACAACACATATGTTTAAGTTTGAAATCATTGCTTTCTGTTGCTTTTGCTTTATTTGTTGACACAGAAACAAAAAGATAAGAGTCCAGAGCTACCTGCCAGCAATCATAAGCTCCCTCTCACTGGCAGAGCGGCGTATCTTGGTGTAAATGTCCATGGTAAACAGAGTGCTGGCGCTGTTGAAGATGGAAGTGAGTGAGCTCATGAGTGAGGCCATCATGACAGACAACATCAGACCACGCAAACCTGTAATGAGAAAAGAATACACAATCACATACATGAGACACAACGAGAACTCACACTTTGAGGAAAAATATTTTACACAACCCACCGTTTGGCATCAGGTCCACCACTAGTTTAGGATATGCAATGTTGGTGCAGCCCACACTGGCCCCGCAATATTTGTTACATTCGTCTGGATCAACACACGCTACCACATCTGAAACAGCATTCATTTAAGTTATTTTTAAGTTAAGTTAAGTTAGTTTAGAAAAAATAATATTAATGCATTGTTATGGCTTTGTAATGGTTTTCCTTGTACCCGGATAAAGGATCCTGCTGATCATTCCAGGGAACACCATGAGAAACATGGGCAGCAGCTTCAGGTAACCACACAGGATACAGCCTCCTTTAACATGGGACAAGCTTTTGGCAGAGAGGCAGCGCTGCACAATGACCTGCACAAATGATTAATATTATAATTTGATGCAGATATGATATATTTACCATTTACAACCATCTGTAAGCAGGGCCTTATCCTGTATCTGACGACCATTATGGTTTAAGCAAATGGCTGCTCTCTCTGGGGCAATCAGCACTCAGTGTGCACTTAGGCAACACTATAAAAGCATCACCAAATCAATTGGATGATCTAGTGACTGTCTTATGCCAATCATTTACACATATGTGCAGCTCTCATCCTTACATACTGACCTGATCTGTGCACCAATACCAGGTGGCCTGAATGGTGAGGCCAAACACCAGGCCGGGCCAAGGCAGGTCTCCTGTGATCGCATCCCTGAAAATGTGGAAGGAATCTGCACGAGGCTCATAGCACTTCTCACTGATGTTTGTAGTGATGGAGGGCACTGCTGTCATGTAGCGCTCCTGAAACTGCTCATAGCCTCCCACCTCATTAAAGGCTAAACACAAGACAAAATTAGCACTTTACACATAAAATAGAGTTCTTTAGAAGGAATCAGAAAAAATGAGATTCATATTACCAAATCCCATGAGGATGAATGATCCAATAACCATGATGATAGTCTGTAAGGTGTCTGTGTATATCACAGCTGCTAAGCCACCTAAACACAAACAGTGCACAACACTAGTATTCAGCATATGACACAACACTACAACCGAACTATATTCTGGGTTCATAAAACATTCACAACAGTTTTTTTCTTCTGTATTTGTTGCACCATGTCAAATGATTCTTCAGAACACTGTGCTCAGGTTTGTAGAGACATAAATCATTAATTATTATTCATCATTCATAATATTTTAAAGCAATCAGAGATAAATCTCACCTCTAAAAATAAAATGAATTGTAATTGCAATAGTATGTAACTTCTATAAACATACATAATAATGAAAAAGGGTCTGAAACAATGGTAAATAGGGCCTTTAGTGTCAATTCATAAATAGTACGTGTATTAATGGACTTATGTTTCACTGCACACAGTTATATCACAGCTGCTCTGTTACGGTAACATTCAGGTGTGCAAGCATTAGAGAAAGAGAAAAGCTAGCTCCTGCTTATCAGCGCCACGGAAGATTAACCACAATAACACAAAGCCAATAAACACGACACATTTCCACAAATGGATATGGTAAGACTTTAACCCAGACCTGGTGGCTTTCATAAAACAGATAACAATTCTGGATACATTGCAGTTTGTATGCGTCCAATGTAAAAGGAAACAAACACACATACATACCTGTGACAGTGTATAGTGCGGTAATTGCAAGTAGCGCAATAACAGCCAAGTAGATGTTCAGACCTAAAGCCTGGTTGATGAATATGGCACCAGAGAACATGTCTGCCTTAGAAGAGTGAGAAAAACAATGCTTAATATTCTATATGTTTCTATATGTATAAAAAGATTAGGTATTACAGACAATTAGACTTACTGAGATCTTGGTGAACACATACAGGCAGAGTGACAGCACAGACAGATATATGCGGATCCGCTGGCCTCCGAATCTTTTCTTCAGATACTCAGGCATTGTCACAATCTAAACAATTCACTTTATTGGATTAGCAATGCAATCAATAAACCAATCCATGAATCAAATAACTTTAACTATGCCAGAGGGGAAATTCCAAAAATGTAAGATGTTTTCATTAAAACATTTGTTCTGTAGTTTACCCCAGCCTTAATGTAGATGGGTACAAAGAGCCATCCCAGAATGACAACCACAATCAGAGCCTGCAATAAACAAAGCAAAGAACCATCACTGGTCATGTGGGGATGCAGTTGGGAGATCCGTGTTAACTATATGATTTGACCTATATGATAATGTATCTATTTCTCCAAGTCGGCCCTATAGCCATAGTCGTTAACCTGTTACACGTAATAAAAACATTTGTGTAAGTGACTGTGACAGGAGATTACTTACATTCCACTCAAATCCACCAATCGCTATCCCTGCTGCTGCGCCGGTGCCTGCGATTCCCACAAAGTGACCACTGCCTATATTACTGGCAAAGAGAGATGCTCCAATCTGTAAACAAACACATACAACAGATATAAGTAATGCTTTGATATATGCAAATTAACAAAATAATAACTAATTCACGTCAACACTTAAGGAAATAGGTCTCATTTTCAATTAGTGAATACTCACCGGCCACCAAACCATACTCCTTCCAGCCAGGAAGAAACCACCCACTGTGGACCGGTTTGTTCGAACCATAGCCTGAAACAAATAGATTGTGACATTCAGTCTATTTGGAAGTTAGTTTTTGTAAAAGAACTTTTCTTTTTCTTCAAACACTGACATTTTCACTTGGTTAAGCTGATAGGCAATAAAATAATTGTGGAAGGGGTGGCTCTTGTCTTGCTTAACAACCTGTGATTACACAATTTCACTTCAAGGCCATAGTTATATTGTAGTACATCAACTGAATAATAACTGAATAATTTCTCAGCACTTTATTTAAATTATAATAAACTACAATGATGTGATGATGAAAGAGCAATTCACACTTGAAACTAAAAAGTTAACAATTCACAGAGACAAGGCCACATTGAATGGTCAACAACAGACAGACTTACCCACACTCCGACGGCCAAAACAACAACGAAATAAATCACAATGACAGAAATATCTGCCGGGTTGTTAAGCACCACATTAGACGTGCCATTTCTGGCAGCAGTCTTCACGTAGGAAAATCCAAAGTAATCTCGAGACATCCTTACAGTCGTCCGAGAGAGAAATGTGAGTCTGTCCCAGTCTCCACCTGTGACTGTGGGTCGAACAGGTGGAGGAGTGCCTTTAATGTGTATCTGTGGGGCACGTGGCACTGGGAGGATGGGTCAGACACATTACTATCAAAGATTAACAAATTATCAAATGAAAAGAAATAGTAATCTATTTGTTAATGTTTTATCGAAGACTGACATTTCATGCTTTACGCTTTATAGATTGTGAGGGTATATGTGTTAATGCTGTTGTGCCTTTATGCTGCTGCTTCTTGGAAAAGAGATTTATTAATCACACTGTTATCCTGATTAAATAAAGGTAAAGTTAAAACAATAATCCCATAAGGAAGTGAATAAATTGAGTATTCTAATAAACACCAGCGATTTCACTATCAATAATATTGTAATAAAAATAATTTACACAATTTCCCATAATTTTTATGTATTATTGTCTCTTAAAACATACTTAAAAGTGATACATTATTGTAAATAGTAAAAACAGCAACTAAAGACAGCCATACACAAAGCCACTAGAGGGCTCTATAGTATAATTACAAATACAGTGCGAGCAGCATGAATGGCAGCTCCTGTTTCCCCCTGAAATAACAGATTTGCCTGTATACATATGTGTTTAGATAGTGCATGTAAATATCTTCCAGCATTAACTTACATAGTATGGTCTTATACAGACTGAAAGGCAGGGTTTCTTTTTAAATTGTATTTTTCTAATCCACTTAACTATTACTTAAGCACCTATGTGACACTGGAGAACCTGGTGAAACACATTATTCACAACTCAACACTAAGCAGGTGTTATGTTTGGTTAGGCTGTATTTGTACTCTCCAAAATCTCTTACAAGTGAAATAGTGACTTGGTGGAGGAGTCTGACTGGTACTGTTGTAAATGGCGTGAAATCTCCAAATGGGGACAATCAATATTCACTTGAATGAGAATCAATGACTGGAATGAGGCCAGAGCTCTGCAGATTAAGGCCCGCTCACACTGTAATTTCAGCCCTCATTTTGTACTCAACAGGACACTTCACTAAAATCTCCAGCTCCAGCCTAGACAGATATATGTATGTGGCCTATTGGCTGTGTGATTATGTTGATGTTCAAAACACAAAGATACAAAAGAAGAGTGTATTTGTGGAAAAACAATAAATGCTCTACTGAATGCTGGAGGAAACTGATCTCCAAGGAAGCCTCTATAAACATGTAAGGATAAGATAAGGCGAGTCCTGGAAGGTTATTATGAACTAATTAAATATATGGAAAAAATCAACAAACCAATTCAGCATAACTCATAAGGAAGTGTGTGAAGAAATGGGGTTTTCCACTTAACAACAGTAATTCAAATCATTTCATAAAAAATGTGGGTGACACTGACAGTTTGAAGTATTTAACTTAAAAACATATCTAAAAGGAAGCAAAAATCTCAAGCATATATTTATATGACAAACTAAACGTTAGCATTTACAACTTTTGCCATTTATAAATTGTTTCACATTGCTTGCATTATTGATCTAAATTAGAGGAATGTGGTCAAATGGCAAATTAAAATGGTGACTCTAAAATAAAACTACAAAATAAAGTTATTTTGTCACAGGACATGAATTGCAGTTAAATAAATATGGAAAGTAAAGTAATAAGGTTCCTCTTAGGCCAAAGAGTGTCTAAAGTTAAACATTGTGAGTTAAACATTATTGTTTATAAAAGTCTACAATCACTCACCAAGCTGCAGATGCCTGATCCGGCTGGTGAACATCGCTGAGAAGGAGTTGAGGGAGCTTCCTTGTTAGGTTACTTGTTAGGATTTCTGTGAACTGCAATCATGATTTTATTCAGGAATAATAACACACAACGTAAACTAGACTGCAAACTTACTGTATCTAAATATATAGTAATTAGATATATATTAATTAATTAGATGTATAGTATAGTCTATTCCTGTCCAATCCAACATGCATGCCATCTGACTTCCTGTTCAAGTAACAAGCAGTGGATTGATGTAATAATCGAAGATAAAAACCGGGATGTGGGCGGGGATGGGTGGTAAGTGAAAACAGGAATTTTCAGACCACTTGCAGGACAATACAGGATTACTCAAACATAAAAGAATCAATCAAAGTACAACTAAGTACAATAAGGATAAAGACACACTATTGTAATAAAATAAAAAACTATATAAATTATAATATGTCCCCTTAAAAACATTTAGTGATGTCCGAATTTTATGGATTAAAAAGGAAAACAAACATCAGATTGTAGCTGTATTGTTAGTAGGTCAACGCCATTAAATGTTTTCTCATGTCAGGAGCGACCACCAGGGGGCACATGCGCACGTGTCTCTACTTAAAGTGTGCACAGCCAGGAGAGGTCCACTTCTTTATTATCTTGGAGACATGGCTGACGGTTATGATTATTGAGCCAGTGGCATAATAAAGTTTTAAATTGAATATGATTTAGAACTTGCCTGTAGCCACAGTAGCACGTGGAGTAAAATTAAATCTCTTTAAATTGATTATGTACAGCTGTGAGGCCCGTTGTGTCTACTGGGTTGGCTTCTATAGGCTTATAATCGCCTCTACTGTTTCTTTACTCTATAAACCCACATGAAAGAGGCTATATGAGAAGATTATTTTATATTTTTCTTTCCGTCAGCCCTCAGATGATTTACTCTATGTTTTTGTTTCCTCTCTCCATTTCAAACGTGCACTTTTTTATAGCCATGAAGAAGGCCAGGGGGAGAGTGTATCAGTTCTTGAACTTTAGATTGTCGAATCATTTTTAAAGGAGACGACGACTTTGGCTGGGGTAAGTAGCCTATAAGTAGATTTTTTGGCTTTTTTCTAATTGGCCTATTAAAGGAGGCTGCCTACAACACAAATCTGCCCAAAATTGTTCTGCTAAAGCTAACAACACCACGTGGTAATCCGACGGCACAAATAGCCTATTTATTAGCATTAATAACATAACACAACATAACATACATTCCCACAAATGGTAGCCTACTGCAAGCGTAGATAAAGTCTGTATAACCTCCTAAAGACACAAAAGCAAAAAGGTTGTTGTTTTTGCAGTAGCTTTCAATTTACCTTGACCACATGAATCCATGTGAAACGGGCCTTTTTTGGACCGTAAACGCTGCCATTCCTGGTAAACGATCAGGAGTTCATCTTTATCATGCTTTAGTACCCCTGAATATAAGTCTATTAGATGTCCACCAAGTGATAAGCTACAAGTGCTTTGCTTTGTGTGGTGGTTGTCATTTTTGTTTCGTTTGTGTTTTTAGGTCTTGCATATTTGGTCATTTCTTTCATCTGTTCTCTGTGCAACCTTAAAGTGTCCATGACAGGTCGGGCTACTCATTTAACCAAAATGTAGTTCAGATAAACATATTTCAAAATTCTAATGCTAAAATTCTTTACAAATTTTACACAGTTTTCGCAATTTTTAGCTTTTTAATTTTACTTCCTGGTTGTAAATGATGACATCACGCTAGGAAATTACCATAGCAACAACACTGTAAACTGGGCCAAAACTCATCTAATGTCACATTTTTTTGATTTGACAAATAAAAATAAATGTGAAAACCTTTAATGTTGTTGAATTGATGTTTAAAGAGTCAAAAAAGTAGTTTCTTTTTTTTTTTCCACACACAGTCACCTGATTGGTGTAAAACTATAATTTCTATTTACAACAAGTATTAATACACTAAATAAAGTCAAAATTAGAAAATCATAGAAACCCGTCATACGCACTTTAAAGATGATGACAGGTTCTCATGGTTTTTTTTTTCTTTTCTAAATATTACTCTGTTTGGTGGTAAACATTTAATCATATATATATTTTACATCAGTCAAGTTGCTCTTAGTAAAGAAAAATTATGAAATAAAAACTGATAATTACAGGAAGTGGAGCTGAGTTCTAAAAAACAGAATACCTCTGTTTACGTCATCACTGAGCGATAATTCATCCAAAATGCAGAGACAGTTCATGCATTCTGACACTTTAAACACATTTTTAACAAAACAAACTTGTTACCGGGTGTTAATATTTGTCAAATCATAACTATTGTGTAATGTATACATATTTTGGCCCTTGTTTACTGTGTGGAATTAGTCATGTCACATCTGCTGCTCATGTCCAACCATGAAGTAACATTTTAAACACCAAAATCGTCACACTGGTATAAAATAGGCTATATGGTTTGTAAACTTTAAATATAATCATGTTAAAGTGCCCATGACAGGTTGACTACTCATGTGGCTAAAATGCAGTTAAGATAAATATATTTCAAAGTTTGTTAAAAAACTTTACAAATTTTATCACAGTTTAGCAATTTTTTAGGTTTTTAATTTCACTTCCTGGTTGTAAATGATGACATCACGCTAGGAAATTACCAAGCGACCATCCTGTACATTGGGCAAAAAACTCATCTAATGTCAGATTTTTTTTATTTCACAGATAAAAATACATGTGAACACCTCTATTTTGTGGAAATTATGTTTAAATGATCAAAAAAGTAGTCTCTTTTACATAAATTATGCATAACCTTTGTCTCCCCAGTGTGATGTCATTAATTTGTTTACTTCCTGTAACTTTCAACAGATTTTCCAATTTTTCTCCACAAACAGCTACTCAATTTGTGTAAAACTATAATTTATATTTACAACAGGTATTAATACACCAAATAAAGTCAAAATTAGAAAATGATCAAAACCTGTCATACGCACTTTAACTATGTCATATTAACTGTCATATGTGCCTTAAGGCTATTTTAATGTATTTGTATAAACAGATGCTCACAGAATGTTACTGAAAATATCTAAGAAAGGTGTATAGAGTATATTGTGTAGTAAGATGTAGACTGTGTAACGGTGAATGGCAGCAGGGCAGAAGAAAGCCCAGAATAGGATAGTTGATAGAGTGCATTAATTAAAGGTGGATTGCTCTTGTGAAATTGAATCATTCTATTTGTAGTGAAGTAATGGAACATATGACAATGAAAAATCTTTACTGAGGTTGGACATGAATCATGACTTGCTTGGAAAAATGAGGGTCACCATAGAAATGACGATAAACAGAGAAGACGAAGACCACGAAATTAGGAAATGGCAGCAGCTGTGTTTTGATGTGTATTAATTAAATAACAATTCACTAATCAAAACATTAAATTAACTATTAAGGATAGGCAATTTTAGAAGAAGTGCGCACAAAGTGTCATCATAACTAAATGTTCGACGGAATACTATGTACTTGGACTTATGCAAAATTGATTAACAAATGCCTGATGTTTACATGTAGTCATAAATCCTTTGGTAGTTTAAGAAAATTTCTTATTCTGCATTTTTGGTACAATGGACTACTATCACTGTAGAATCTCAGCAAAGAAACAGTGTTGGCCAGTGTATTTTGATGAAAATGGAAAAAAAAGTTTTAGATACAGATTCTCACATGTGCTTTTACTTTTTGCTTTGATATTCTTTCCAGGTTTCACTGAGCCCACTGAGCACTGTTTGAATGAAAAATCCAGGTATGTGTGTTGGTCAGGCAGCATGCAATCACACACTGTTGGTTTGAAGGTTTCACTTTCCACACAGACTCACGAGACGATTCACAGCACACAACTTGCCCTTTAGGCAAACAAGGATTGAAGTCTGTTCTTACTTTAGATATTCAAAATAATATAACAAACATGGTATTAAAAAGTAGCTCTCAAAAGAATGTGTTTTGCCTGTGTTCTATTTTATGGAGTATTACTGTGAGTCCAGATTTTATTAGAAAACTACAGCAGGCCGTGGCAGGGAGTGTGAAAGTAAAGCACGTATAATGGATGTCAGACCGGTCAAGAAGCCGTTTTGTGAGTATGACGAGTCAAAGATGGATGGTTCACAGCCAGGTGAAAGCATGGGATCAGAAGTTAAGTATGCTCATCTGATTTTAGAACTTCAGATTGGTGGATTTTTGTGACTGATGCAAGGCTTTGGCAGTGTCTTTTCCTGACAGTTTGCAGCCAAAGAGAAGAGCAGTAGGAGCATAGATGAGCTTAGAGCAATATGGAAGAGGCCAGAGGAGGTTATGGTGTAAGTACAATATGGAGGTTACTGTGGAGAGAAGTGAGGGGAACTGAGGACAGCACAGAGATCATTGATTAGTCTGCAACACCCCCAAGGTCACCATGGACTTATGACAAGGGCATGTATCCTCTCATTTATGAATAGAGTGAAAATGTCTTTTTTTTTGTGAACTCTTTCCTCAGATATTTTAGTGCTCTTCACTCTAGGGCTGCATGATTTTGGGGAGAAAAAAAAAATCTAATAGCAATTTTTCTGTCAAGTAGTGCAATTTGTTTTGCGATTTATTGTATGTTTAAAAAGTAGGATTCTGGTCTTATATTAGAGAAGACTGACATGTGCCAAACTTGTTTTATAAGCAATATTATTATTATTTTTTTAAATGTAGGACTTTCCATGATCTAAATAATTTGTTAATTGCACCTACTCAAATTGTGATTTAAATATGATTATGATATAAAGTGCAGCCCTACGTCATATTCTGCTCCTTTGATTGAAAAATCTCATTTTGATATTTACAGTATTACACACATTTATATGGTTGAGTGTTGTTTAAATCAAAATGAACTGTGTTTTTCTTCAGATTCATCATATCGTCTTGTGGTCGCCTTTGCTCCCGGGCCTTCGAACATCAGCGTCTTTGCAAACCAGGTCTGTTATTATTATCTCTGTCAATAGATGTTTGATGAATGAATTGTGAGCAACCATACTCCCATTTAGTTACATTTTTATTGTTGGCAGCCAACCCCTATCACATGATGGTCACGAGGCATGATTTCAGTAAAACTCTCCAGTCTCTATAACCAGATTGTATTTATGTCCATCCCCTACACAAATTCTCCCTGTGACTTGAACCATTGCACAGTGAATACAGCTGTGACTTTAAAACATGTTTCCAAACACTGATTGACCATTGAGCTGGTAATGATTCATCAACTAGTGTAGTGTCCACATTACAGTCACCTGACCCACGAGAACTGTTCAACCACACGACTTTCGACAACCTGTTTTTAGAGCATGTGTAATGAACGCCTGTGTGTTCTCATGCACTCTTGTTCTTCCAGAAGACCAGTTCCTGCAAAATGTAAATCTAATTTGTAACTTTAACTTCTTTAATGCTGAACCGTGACTACTCCAAAAACATCTTGGGTCAGCTGGGGTTTAGACACCAATTAGAGAGGAATCTGGACATACATTGTCGCCACATCACACATAGGCCAAGTTCATTCAGGAGTAATTTAATTGCATACTTTATGTCCGCATTACTGCTGCCCCAGTAGCTACATTGTACGATGAGGACAAACGCTTATTATGTCATGATCTTGGACAGAAGAGCACACAGAATGATTTTGGACAGTGTGTTCTTTTCAAAGTGACAAATATTTTGATGCAGCGTAATTCTGAAATAATAAGAAAGACAGGAGGTGTTGAGCGTTTTTATACCATACAGCAGTTCACCATGAACACTGCAGGCTCTTGTCAGTCCAGCACATCTTTGTGGCCCCTCTGTGTCAGCAGTTCATAGTAGGATTAGAATTATAAGTCAGACTGTTTTTGTTTTTGTTTTTTTTGGTAACTATCATTAAATAAAAAAAAACAAAAAACACTTATATAGTTGTTATGTAGAGTTTTCCCTTGTGACTTGTTTCAAACGGAGCTTTTTTCCCACATCAATAAAATGAAGAAAACTTGTTTGCCATGCACAGAAGATTAGACAAGAATGATTTGGGCCAAAAGACATGATGCTTTCAGACAAGAACCACTCTCACACATCAAAATTAAACAAGCAAAATATTTTAGCATATTGGACACAACCAGCACTCAAAACCATACAACACAATAGAAATTTGCATAAGTTGTTTTATTCATTGTTAATGTCCTTTTTAATTATATTTTTATTAATTGCTGTTTTTGTTGGTTTGGACATCCTGTAAAGTCAAGCCTTGAGCCCTTAACACAGTTGTTTGCAAATCACCAGTTTTATTTTAAAGAAGATTTAGTCTGTCCACTCATCCTTACATGCTCTGTCTCCACCCCACTCGATGTATAGCATCTTCATCTTTATTTGTTTACGCAGAGTGTACCTTACAGAGTATATTTACACATCATCTGATTGACTTGAACAACTTTCCACTTTGATAATGGGTGGAAGATTGAGCTTTGAAGGTTTTTTTTTTTCTACAGTCTTGTTCTCCTTTGAGCTTTTCTCATGCTAACTCTGTGATGTGTATTTCACATTGTCTTTATCATCACAGTCATCTTCACCATTATTAGAATATTATTTAACCTCTTTATATTCATATATCTCTTTTCAATAGATTCCTCTCTTAACTGTACAATCGTACACAGTGTTTGACTTTTATATAGATTTTTGGGACTATATAATTTAACTAAGAGTAGAGAAACAAAATTCAAAATAAAATATATTAGTATCCCAAAGTAACAAAACCATGCATGTTTAAAATATTTGTCCATAAAAACAAATGTAGATAGGATCTGTGTTTATTTACAATCGGATCTTGGCACTGTTTGTCTTTCGGATGGACAATGGTATGACATTTAATACTTTCGACTCGGCTTGCGTAACACCTTTCAGGTACAAGGAGAAAAAAATGGTAGAATTTGAACTGAACAGAGCTACGACTGTGGGTCAAACTAAGTCTTGTGAAGAAGATTCACTTGGGTTTAAAGTGTGGCAGTTTCCTCTTTCAGGCGAAACACCTGTGACATCGTCATGTCTACTGACATTTTTTCAGACATACAACGCTCCTTACATCACATCAAGTGCACTCACTGCTTAATTGTTGGGTGAAAATTCAAAATAGAACGTTAATATTCAATTTGAGTTGTAATGCAGCATTCATTGACTCAGGCAAAATAAAACAAGAGACCAAAGTAACGGGAAATCCCCAGTTTAAACTTGTAGTCTGGTTGGGTTGACTAGGGGCAGATGTTTAACAACTCCAGTGTTGCCACATATAGAAGTACTTGACTGTTATCCAAAGACCATGTGTGAGCAAACAGAAAATTAAGTGTGTGTGTATTTGGGTGTCTCTGCATACTCATATTCAGTGCAAACACAATGGGGCATATTCCCATCTTGAGTGTGGACCATCAGCTCTTTAGCCTCAGCTGAATACATTGACTCTACAGTAGTATCTGTCAGAGCACCTTGTAACCACAGTTCTCTAAAGTTCTCTGCTGCAGCTCTCAGTGGAGATAAAACACAAGGCTGTCTGTAAAACCTGCCCAATGGCTGGCTAGCTTGTGTGCAGAGGTCTGAATTACCCTCCCAAATCCCATCCCCCAGTCAGATCCTAGCACAAACCAATGTACTTGAGATTATTCTGGATGATCACGTCCGTGACAGCGTCGAACACAAACTGGATGTTGCTGGTGTCAGTGGCACAGGTGAAGTGCGAATAGATTTCCTTGGTTTCCTTGTTGCGGTTAAGGTCCTCAAACTGCCGCTGCACATAGACAGCTGCCTCCTCATAGGTGTTTTGACCTTTGTAGTCTGGGAAGCATACTGTTAAAGGAATACGTTTGATCTTCTCAGCCAGCAGGTCTTTCTTGTTGAGGAACAGGATAAGAGACGTGTTGGTGAACCAGTTGTTGTTGCAAATGGAGTCAAACAGACGCAAACTTTCTGCCATACGACTCTGTGCAGGAAGAAAAAACAAGAAATTATTATTAAAACCACTTCTTTCTACACACACGCATGCATGCGCACGCACACACACACATACTGTATATATATCATGTCATTAGTGTAAAATAAAGGACATTTTCAGTAATGGTAAAATGTATTCAGGGTAAATTGGGTGAGTGAACAGAACATATCCCAGGCACCCAGCTGACTAGCCAAAGGTTCAGTTTTTTGTTGTGTCAACAGAGGCAGACAGCTGAAGACCTGGGTTTGAACTCTTACCATCATCTCTGTTTGCTTCTTACAATCATTTAGGGAGTCAAGGAATCCAAAAAAAGAATTCTCTTTACTTTACAAACCTTTTACAAATTTAACTTACAGAAGTATATGGCTATGGCTATAAATGAAGTAACTAAAGAAATTCTATATTACATTGTGAGTCATGTGGATGTCAGCACAAATTTTGCCCACAGGCAACGTGTTTACACTAGAGACAAACTCAAGACTTTTAAGTTCACCAAGTGAAACTAATCAATCACTTCAAATTTTAAGCTTTTACATCAAGCACCACTAAGCAAAACAATGATGTTCATGCTTTTAGATTGTACATGTTTGCTGATTGCTTTCCTCTTCACTCATGAAGTGGCTTAAGTATGGGTCCACATGCACATGTGTGCATGCGTCAATACAGTCGGGGCTCATGTGACGTTCAATGTATAAGAGAAAGGGAATAAAGAGAAAGTTGATCTGCTCATGGCAGCTGCTGGCATGTGGCGACTAGCCAGGAGCTTGTGACTGGAAGGTTGTCAGATGCAAGGCTGTTGCTTAAAAGGTTACAGAAACAACATGATGCTCTGAGCAAATCACAAGATCTCTCTGCATGAAAAAATACAGAAAGAAGTAGCTGAGGATTGCACATAGGAGTAAACCCTGATTTATTAGTGGTGTAAGTACAAGGGAAAAAATTCAAACACTAATGCGCAAATGGAATAATAAAATGGCAAACTACAATAATAATTTAGCTTTCTATATATGTCTGTGGTAGCACTTTCAGTAGATTATAGATAGGTCCTAAATAGATTAGCACAAAAAAGTGGTCAAAACATGCTGTTTGACCTCTCATTGCAGAGTGAGTCAAAACAAGTCCAGATGCAAAGTGAGTTGGACAGGAGACAGCCAGCTGAGGTCTGGGAGTCCCCAGCCTCTGCACCTGCCAATGGGCGCTCTTACAGTAAGTTTGTTAATGGGGAGCTGGAGAACAGGAGGAAGTGAGAGAACCCAGGAGGACTGACGCTTCCTTTGCTTAAAACACCTACTGGTGCTGCAGCCCACATTGCTTCCCCTCACTTCCTCCTGTCAGACGACTCTAGAGGTATAGCTCTTAATTAAGCTGAGGTAATGCAGCTACATTTCCCATTCCCTTTGTAATCCATTAGGGGTAAAGCTAAGGACCAGTAGAATGCTTTTTATGTAAAACAGACACCTGAAGCAATAGGGCATTTATGATACTGCACAATAGTAACATACAACCTTTGCTGTTGCCTAGGGCTTGTGGCAGAGGTGTGGTTATGCTTCTTCCTGACTTCAACAGGATCATAATATTGTCAAATACTTTTTTTAATGTACATAATAAATGTATGATTATTGTACAACGTATTCTGTCAAAGCTTTCACCTTCTGAGTAGAAGGTAATACCGTACGACCTAATGACAGTGTATTCCTGGAAAACTTGACCTCCATTGCCCTGCAGTCTCTCAGTAATGTTGCTTGTCTGAGAGGTGTATTCTCCAATACTTTGCTTTAGGGGTTTTGCTTGCTCAATCATTTAAATACATTTAACTTGTTATATACCTTTATAACTATGTATTACTGCACCTAATTCTACTATAAATACATACACCAAAGGTAGTGGTGATTGGGAAAAGAGCTGGAGACTATTGACTTTGAATTGACTGCATGAAGCTCCACTACGACAGGAGTTCCACATCTCTAGTGTGTGCTGGGCAGGTCTGACATCTAGATTTCAAAGTAGACGTTATATTAATTGAAATCTTTATCTCTCTCTCTATATATATACGTATTTCTATTTCTATTTTTATGCATTGTTGTTTTAATATTTGGACTCTTTAGGCTGTTAACTTTACTCTAGATCACTGAAACACAGACCCTCGTTGGGACAGTCGATGAAAAACGTGAAAATTGAGCTAAATATCATAATAAACAGGGTGTCTTCACTTCTGTTTGAGAAAAAAATATTTCCATGCCATGCCATGGGCGTCGGAGGGATTTGTGATTTCACTTTAATGTGAAATCTGACATCCCCTTTGCTGCACTGTTTCCCTGTGCATCTTATGTATTTGCTAATAGTGCATACTACCCATGGATCTATTAAATACTGCCATGAAACTTTTTTTTGAAAGTGAACTATGTGAGCTCTTGGGTCCCTTCTCTCCACAAAGGAGAGGGCTTGTAGTCTGTGCTTGGTAAGGGAGGAGCAGGGGCACAATAGGGTTGTCTGAAATAAGTTCAGGTGTCGTTTGATTAGTTTCATCTCATTAAGGATGTCAAATACAGTGGATTAATTTATCCAAAGCCTACTAAGCAATTTGTAACAAAAACATGCTGCATTTTCAGATGCTTCATTCATGTTTTACTGAGTTCAAAATGATTAATCAGACCTTCCAAGAACTTTAATACTGTGTATTAAAATGGTAGCGGACGGGAACAGAACAGCAACAGAGAGAGAAAGAGGAGAACACTTTAGATTGTGATAAATTAAATTATTTAATATTTTTCGCAAAAGTTATGACTGACACCACATTTCACTTTTATCTGAAAGTTGTAATTGACTGAACAATCAGCAGTTTTATATTTTATTATGGATGGTTCTTATTCTAACAGGAACAGAGTTTGTCCTTTGTGTATTTTTCTCATTGTGTTACAGAAATCTGTAAAGGTGCAATTTACAAAAGCCATGATTTTACTCAGGCTTCATCAAGCTGTAGGAAATCTGTGAAAATGTCCCCAAAATTCTCCTACACCCCGCTTTCCTGTCATACAGCCCACACTTCTTGTATCCCCCACTTTTGAAATGGTTGTGGTGCCCATGGTCTCTCTATATGCTCTTCTCGAGCTTTATGGGACTCTCCCGTCCTGAACAGAACAGCCGTGAGAAGATAAGACACATCCAATAAACAAGGGTCTGCGTCCTCAGTCGAAGGCGGTCTGTGGTGTAGTGGTGCAGCGCAGTGGACATGCATAGTAGAATCAGCCCGTAAGGGTGACATCTTTCTCCCAGATCATTCATACTATCTGCATCTTACCTAAATTCTGCGCTGTTTTCAGCCACATTTTCTGACCCCTGTGTTCCCTGTATTTGTTGTGCAGTGAGAGATGCACAGTCAGCGCTGAGGCTCGAGTATCAGTTTCAGTTTTTCATTACATCTCATCAAAACAAAATGCTGTCTTGTGGATGATAGATTGGCAACTCCCAAACGTAGAAAATAGTTTTTTTGTTCTTGCTTGTTAGTTCTTAACATATGCTCATTCATGCACTTAACGTTTTCACTTCACTTACAACACTTCTACAAGATCCTCACTTCTATATACACCTGCTGTCCACATCAGTAATACGCACAGTTGCACACAAACCCATGATCATGCGCATATACATTTGTTATATACAATACATACAAGTGTTTTTAAAGCCCCTCCCCTTTCACTTCCCTCCACTGCGCTTCTCATCCTCGCTTTCCTAGTCACAGCTCACTGTCAGCAGTACAGGATTAGGAGCATTTGACTGGCCTGTTGCTAAGTAACAGTAACCATGACAACGATTCATTATGAAGACGGGGATGGGAGTGGGACAAGGAAAATGCATCAGGGAATGGGTTGATGGGTAAATGCTGTACTGCAATTATTACAATAGTCTCTATTTTGTGTGAGTTAGTGTTGTGGTGTTGGACATGATGCTGCTCAGGTGCCAATTTTGTTTTTTTATGTCAATGACTTTGACTGAACAGTTGAAGGTTAGTGAGACTCAAGGGTGAGATGAGAACTGGAAGTCAAAGACAGGCCATATCTTCACTGATTAAGTTGTTATAGTCAAAGCCATTTAGGAGTTGGCCTCATGGCTGCAGTCCAAGGCCTCGTCCAGCTGGGGGCCTCAGAAGTGCCGGGGTAATTCATGTAGCTAGTGTTTCGAAAGTTTCGAAAGTCAGTGTAAGCACGTCACATCAGTCTGAACTGTTTGTCTTTCCCCTTTTGAGTGAGTTTTAAGCCTTGCCTTTCTGATTTGGTCTAGAAAGAGCCAGAGTTCGTCTGTGAGAAACGGTAACACCGTTCTGTAATGCACTTATTGTACTCTGCGTATAAGGTGTCAGGTTGTTGTGATAGTAACTGAATGACAATGCAATGTTTGAAGGCCTGTTCACAATAGTCACATTTATCAGGGAACATAACCTATAGTCTAGTATCGACCTAGTTGGCCTGTAGCAAGAATTTCTTTAGTTGACTGAAAACATGGTCTGTGCATTGACTAGTTATAGTTGGTACTTTGCACATACAAGGATTCTCAGAAAAGAAGGACGTTGCTGTTGTCTGTGCTGATATCAAAATGGTGATATCGGGGGGGTTTTCATTTACCAGTATCGGCATTGACCAAGGTGCAGCAAGAATGAGCCGGTCAGGTGCGTGAGATGCACTGTGTTTTCCTTCTACAGTCATAGTCTGCACTGTAGATGTTAATATGGCCCCTGTCCTAGCTCCTTATCACTGGGCCCCAAGGCAGGGCTGACAGGACGATTCTTCATAAGCTTTTTCTGTGTAAGATGCTGCTTGTTAATGAACCAGGCTAAAAATTTAAAGATCGTGGACCATATGGGCTGCTTTGAAATCCATAACGGCATTCCATCGGTCACTTTTTCCACTGTTTATTTTTTGTAGATAGATCTCATATTCAGGAGTGATTGTTGAAATTTCTATGTGACGGGATCAAAGAGTTTTTTCCCTCATAATCTCAGATTATAGGCTTCTTAAAAGTGACACTATATATAGTGTATAATAGTATATATAGTATACTATATATATATATACTTCAGGCTGATCAGTTTATGAAGCTTGCGTTGTTTAAGAGCATCTACGGCTCTCTGACTCTGACTATTATTTAATAAATAATAATAATAATAAGACAGTATATAATACGTTCTAATTTTACATTAATATAATATTTAAAGACATTTTCCAAGCACCTGTGAACTCCCTTAGCTGCACAATGCCATCACAATCTGGTAATTCTCACAGGTACAGGCTTGCACTCGAGTCTGTGAACTCAATTAACACCACATTAGATTTTCTCATCTTGCTTTATTTTTACACATTAAAGTAATTGATTTCATGTTCTAACCTGGCACTTCAGCACTCTACTTCATCTTTGTAGCCCATTTACAAACATAGCCTACATTTGAATAAAGGAGGTGGTGGAAGTTCAAGTACAAATGTGGCTTTAATCAGAGTTTAACTTTGGTGTAATGTTTAAGGAGAATTTATTTGTGTTTCATACATTTCCGATATTTAAACTTCAGAACTTCAGAATCTATCACAATAAGAATATAAATACATAAACTGGCTTTTAGTTCAGTTGGAGTGGCACAACTGGCTAACAATTGATGGCAATAACACACTCCAACAACACTAGAGGAAACAGCCAGGTTTAGAGGTGTCTTCTCGTCAGCCACACAGAATTTAGACAAATGTAAACAAATGTAGAACTCCAAAGTAAATATGCATTTACTACTCAAATATCTGAACTATCCCAATCTTTACTGTCGGCTGTAGAGCTGGGATTTACTACTGTAACTACTTTATTACATTACATAACCTTCCTACAGCAGGATTATAAAAGGTGATAATGGCATCATTACACTGTTTTGCATGCTCTTTATAATTAGTTAAACATAGCTCATAATACTCCTCTGCATGTCCGCTGCACTGCACTACGGCAAAGACCACCTCCGAATCAGAGCACAGACCCTCACTTATTGGATGTGTTTTGTCTCATCACGGCTGCTCTGTGCAGGGATATAGAGCCCACAGGGGCTCAAGAGGATAATATGCGGAGACCATGAGTTTGTGAAATTAATCCTTATTTAAGACCAAAACAAAGGTTTATTCTAAATGTAAAAAACTATATATAATATAATGCATAATAATATAATTGTGCAAACTGTGCAGGCGCTCTCCCTGCTGGACAAATAGTAACTGCCAGATAGCCAGTCATTATCATAGGTGTTGTCCAGCTGTCCATAAATATTGGACTGCGATTAATAAAGCACTTCATTTTTTTTAATAAACAGTCCACTTGACTTTATGTATCTGGGACCTGAACCTCCTACAATGGAAACAATATCTTTGGACTGCTAAAGAAAAGCTGCGATGAGCCAACTATCAGGTACTGGGCCCAAATGACAATGGACATTTGCAGAATGCAAGCTTAATTAGTTAATTACACTAAATTGGATATTGGACATGGTATCTTTGTGACACATGCCTTCTTATATATATATAAAGAATATAACATATTTTTATATGTTTTGCTAAGATTTTATTCTTTGTTTTATGTTGCACCTTATGCCAAAGCAAGTTCCTGTTTGTGAATTTTATTCCTTGACATTGGCAATAAACCTTTTTTGATTCAGATTTTTTGTTTAGATGCTTGTTTTTGTTCTTTATTTTTATCGTGTTTTTCTTTTTGTTCATAAATACAGTATATATAAAAATTTAGCTGGTTTCACTGAGGGGTTTGCGCTCTGTTAAAAAATGAAAATTCTATGAAAATGCTAATATTTCTGTAATAATTTTTCTTAAATGTCTCTTATTTTGTGTAAACGTGTACTCTGTGCTGCAATCACGTTTTTCCTATTTTCAGATTATAAACTTTTTAGGTTCAAATTACTTTCAGCTCGCGCTGTTCTGCTCTAGCCAACTCTCTCTCTGATTGGTCAGAGTGGTCATGTGGTATGCTAGCCTGTGTCACTTTCGGGCCTCACAGACATCAGATCTACCTAGCCATTTTGCACACCCGGGGCTTGGGTCACCCTTAAAAAAGAGGTTCGGATCGCAATGATTTTTTACCTGGTCAAATAAAGGTTAATACATTTTAAAAAGTCTTTGCAGAGTGCATTTACTTGGCAAATACAGATGTTGTACGCTCCTCCTGTTTGTTCTGAACTACGATTTGTGATTTGGCCGAACTCCACCGTCAAAGACAAAAGATTTACTCAGCAATTTTGGACAAGTGGTGGACCAGTGGTGCAGACCTGCGCAGCGCCAACATGAGCAATCACAGAACTGCATGCATTCTATTACAATGGGTGCATAATTGCTGGCTCTGTACACACAGGCGCCTGGTTTGCTAAGCATAATCGTCACTACTCTATATTCTGTGGAATTTTTGCCAAGTCCCACTAAAATCAATAAAAACTTGATCCTGCAGTGGACAGTGAGTTGTACAGTTATCTTTGGCCTCATCACAGATGACGATGTGGAGTACAGACAATTTAAGGCAGGTTTATAATCTAGCACTGAGCTTTCTTCACGTCCTCACCCTGAATCATTCGAGCTTCTACAGAGCTCAGGATCCAAGTGTGTCACGGGATTCCAATTAATTTTCATTAATTTATTTACTATTGCATTAGACTTGGCTGTTTCAAGCTGTTTCTAATCAGTTTTCCATATATTCAGTGTGTATCAACCAATCACAGCCCTTGTGGTCCACGGCACCTCAACACAAAGTGATCTTTGAAGGAGCATGAACCCAGTGTGTACACGGCACAACGAGCACCTCAAGCTTTCTGATTGGCTGCCAGGTGCGTTGGGGAGCTGTGCTGCACTTCTGCGTAGATTTGACAGAGGACTGTTCATCAACATAGGACTGGTATCAGCAGAACCTCCTCATCAACACAGGCCAAGGAGATGAGGGTGGACTTCCGCAGACACCACTCTACTGCCCCCTCACCAGTGAACCTCCAAAGAAGGGACATTGAGAGGCTGAACTCCTTCAAGTACCTGGTCGTTCATCTGAACTACAAACTGGACTGGACTCACAACACAGACGCACTGTAGAGGAATGGTCAGAGTTAGGCTCTTAAGGTTAGGGTCTTTTGGGGTGGCATTTTCTAAGTGATGTCAGTAAATCACAGTGCTGTGTGATCTTTAAATATTTGATTTAAGTGTGACTGTGTCCCCCACAAATGTTCCAATGTTTTTTGTTTTTACAAAAAGGCTCTTTATTCCAGCTCAGTTATCTCACATTTAAAAGATCTATTTGAAAGTAAACCCATATCCCGCACCTCACCCTAAATTTAACTATACAACAAAGCCCAAAACGCAACCATTACCGTACTAAAGGGTCTAAACCAAAACCTATAATAACAAGGCCCTTAAAGGCCCTTACCTTTACCAAATCCCCACATGACCCAAAAAAAGACAAATAATTTGTAATATGTGGAAAGATAAATTCCTTTTATCAAAACTCTTTAACAAATGTGGGAACATAAAGCTGTGTGGAATATAGGCCTGTTCTGTAAAAATAATTTCACTTTTGTTTATTTATTTTTTACTGACAGAGAAAAAGTTGAACTTTGTGCCCATTTTTGTTTCATGTGGATAGGCCCGATAATTACAGAGATAATAAATCATAAACCAGGTCACAAATCTACAATCTGACAGGTAAATCATATAATTCCAACCTGTCTCCAACTAAACTTTAGAGATTTGAATTATGTGATGTCACTTAAACTTTATTTATCGATACTGCGGGAGTTCGTGGCACAGCACAGCAGAGAGGAGCTGCACGTAGGCCTTCTGGGCTACCAGTTTGAGAAATGTTCATAAAGTGACAGATCTGTCATTTAATGTGTGAAGAGAGGAGCTACATGAGTTCCATCACCTGCATGCCTCTCTCTGTCTCTGTGCCCTGTGGTCAAGCATGAACCAATCAAGTCGTAATAGATGAGAATAAAGTTTCGAGCTTGTTTACAAGTTAACATAAGCATGCACTCTTTGGAGTCAGTGACACTTTTCAGTGTTGAAGTAGGAGTGAATGCTTTTGATCAAGTGACACACAGCATGTCTTTAGAATAACTGATGTGATGTGATGCGACATATTTTCTGTAAAATTTGTAAATTATGTCTTCGCTCTGTGAAGTTTATATGGATAAATGACATGGTGGTTCCTACAATCTGTACCAAGCAATTTGACAGAAGTAACTTTAAGTTCTTGACATTGTTGAATGGTGACTGAACAATAATACTTTAAGCGTTAATAAATATACCAGTAATAATTGTGTGAGTGTAAATAAAGTAAAAAGTAGTGTAATGTAAAATGTTATCAATCTTACTGTTTGGTTGTCCTCGTAGAGTTTGAGGTCGTAGCCACTAAGTTCTACGCAGAAAATGATTGCAGTTACGCCCTCAAAACAGTGGATCCACTTTTTTCTCTCTGAACGCTGTCCTCCCACATCCACCATCTTGAATGTGAGCTCCTTGAAGGTAAACTTGTTTTCTACAATGCCCGTGGTCATGTCGCGGGACCGGAGGATGTCCTCGACAGTAGGGATGTACTCGATTGCAGAGATGCGGTCCAGGTCATTCAGATAGTAGGCAGTGTTGTCCTCTAAGTGGTACTCGTTGGATCGTTGAAAACACTCTTGCACCCCTGAGTCTGCCCACAGACGTTTCATGACACCTTGTAATTCTGGTGTGATCTCCCCCTTGCTCTCAGCGGGCCCAGTGAGCGCAAAGAGCTGCACAGCATCATAGGCCCGGTCAGGGTTGTGAAAGTCAATTTTGAGAGTGGTGAGGGCCCGGATAATGCGAGTGAGGGAGTCGATGGCATTGTACAGGATCAGGGGCTTGTACTCCTTGCAGGCTTCAAGGTTAAAACCTCCACTGTGGATGATCTTCATCTGTTTTACTATGGTGCTTTTCCCAGAGTTACTTGTGCCTAACAACAGTAGTTTGATTTCACGTCGTTGTCGCTGGCTTTCTGACCGCAAATGTCGGTCGATTCGCCGCGAGCGCCGTGCAGCTTCCTTTTCCTCCGAACTCTGACGGCATCCCATGGTCCTCCACCACGTGGTAAGCACTAAGGAACACGTGCTGCTTTTTGATAGGGAACACAATATAATAAAGTGTTTTCCAAATGGAAATATTGTGAAGGCTTTTGAGTGGTGTTTTCAATATTTTTGGGGCTTTCAGTGAAAGAACAAAATCAGACCAATTTAGTCCTTGAGAGAGGAGGCAGTGCACATAGGAGTGATTCAGGAGTATCTCATTCTTAGCTCAAAGGCAGTCGTAGTCCTGTGTGGGCAGAAGCCAGACTGGTGTGATTCCCACACAGTGCCTGGCCCTGGATTGAGACTGCCTATGGAGACCAATGGAGCAGGGGCGCATAGCAGGGCCCCTGAAGAACAGCTTTGGATGGGGCAGGGGGCAGAGGAGTCTGCAGTCGTATCAGTGGAGTAGGGCTTTGGACAGAAACACTCGCACTCTCTTCTCCCACATGGTGACTGAGTTTAGCTGCTCAGTTTATCTTTGATAACAATCAGCCTCAGCTCGATATTTGGCTTCTTCACTTGAACTCCAAGAACTCAGATCTTTATACTTTCGATGTGATGTTATCTCCCACACGTGAAGGTATCAGAGTCTGCCAACAAAAGATAGACAAGAATAGCATGTTCAGTTTAAATGAAAGTGTATAACATTTACATGGCAGAGTGGTTGGAGATCTTGCCTCCCAATCTGGGATTTGAATCCCGGACCAGACCAACGTCGTATGATCCCTCCCCAGGTTACCATGGATTCTCTCCGGATTCTCCGGCACCGCCCAAAGACATGCATGTGTCAGGTCAACTAGCAACTCTAAATAAATGAATGTGAGAGTGAGTCTGTCAATGTCTGTGTCAGCCCTGCGACGAGTTGGCCACTGTCCAGGGTGAACCTGACCTAAGGCCCAAAGTCACTGGGATAGGCTTAAGTCACCCGCGCACCTAATGGGAACAAGCGGTAGAAGATGAATGAATAATTTGCTTTTTGTGTCACAAAGTATTCTCCTTCGTACAAATACAAAACTGAATAATGACTTACCTAAAGACTGCAGTCAGATACAGATATGAGTCAACTTCCTGAGCCGGTTCTTTATCTATCTATCTCTGATTCTTTACCAATGAAGCTTTGTTATTACTTTCAGAATTATAAATGTGTTCACTAACCTCACTGCCCATAAATTACTGTCCTTTTCCTGTAAGCACTACTCTCAACACCAGCCGGTGCACACGCAGTGCTCCTGTTCCGCCTTACCACGCCCACCTTTTACCACAACTGCACATGTCCATTAGCAAACAACAAACCAAGGTCAATCGTACACAGAGGTGAACTAAGGAGAAACCGTCTAAAATTTGAATAGGGGGTTGACTTTTGATATTTTTTTTATTATCCATCAACCACAAGTTAACCAAAAATGCTGACCTTTATTTTCTCATTGTAAAGGTTTTTTCCACTGTTAACATAGTGGTCAACCAGGGGGCAGTAACCCCCAATTTGGAGGAGTGGCTACAGCAGATCCCAGGAATCATCTTCAGACATCTCAGTCGAGAAAAGTGCTAGAGTTCTAGGAAGAAAAAAATTAAACTAAACCTTTAGCATTTTGTAAATCATTATTACAGGTTATGTAACTTTAAACAATGATTTTGTTTTCAGATATGGATTTAATTTATTCTAAAATGTTGCTTTACTTTTTAAAGAAAATAATAACATCACCAAAATGCTTGTAACCTACTGAACTTGAACATACTGTTTCTATTTTTGGAGAAATTAAATTTTTACATTTTATTGCACATATTAAAAACAATGCGGAGCATTATTACACAACAAAATGTTTGCTTACTCGTGATAACAAATTGTAGGCGTGCTCGATTGCATAAAAGAGTGATACCAGTTCCTATCTTATTGTTAAAATTAGTTTCAGCAGAATGCTCTATGGAGACATTTAATAAGTCTCAAAATCACTTACTAGGGGTGTCCAAACCTGGGGGCCAAATGTGGCCCTAAGACCAATTTTTGTTGGCTCTCAGGCATACTGCAGAATTAGCCAAAGATGATTACAACTTTTTTTTACTCCAAATTTGTAGAAATCCTAATGATATAACAAACATTTTGATGGCACAGACCTATCATGAAGACTCCAAGCCTTTAATGGTGTGATTATTCAGTCAAACCTACATCAACAAAACATTGTAGTCTGTGGCCCTCTGCTTCCTATACATTTCCATATTCCCCCACACACTATTCAAACTTTGAAAAAAGACAGAATGGACTTTGATCTATGTAACCAGTTCCTAGATCTCTCAAACCCTTTGGGCCATTGATAATTGTAATTACGTGCATGAATTTCTGTGTACATGGAGGGCTTTAGGACAAGGTGTTTTTTTTCTGTCTCTGTCAAAACATAGGACATGGAACAGAACCAAGATAGAGAAAGAACGAGCAAACATTTCACAATCCTAAAATGTAGTCCGGCGTAATTGTCCCATTTGGTCCATAGTCAAAATTGTCCATTTTAAAATTGAGTCCGAATGTAATTTTAAAAATTATTATTATTATTATAATTTCAGTCCAATCCATGATCCTTGATCCTCAGCTCACTTTGAGTTTTTTTCATAGAGTGAAATGAAGCAGGGGTGGACCACCAAATGGCAATCAGTCCTTACTCTGCTTTCAGATAAAGTACATTATTATTAAATGCAGACAGTGCACAGAGGTCTCATTTTGTTCTCACAAAGTTCTGCTTTTACGATATACTCGATAAGGAAACACACTAAATTGACATATTTACAAGAACATAAAGTATACCCCAGTTTTCAGAGGAGCTGTTGGAGCTTACACCTCTTGTAATGTGCCCCTTGTGTATAATTGGTTGATAAAGTTATCAGTCCAACTTAAAAAAGACAGGCTGACTGTCCAAGAGTGATGACTCTAAACAAGCATCTAAACATGGTCACATTTCCTTTTAATTTCCTTTTAATTTCAGGTGCTTACATATTTGTTTCTTAAGTTGCTTTTTTGCTTTTAAAGAAAAAAAAAATCACTGAATTGAAATCATGAGGTTTTAATCTAGTTACATTTAGCCCTAATTTGGACCACAACATTGTTTTATGAAGTACACATGACACCAGTTTTGTGCAGTGAATGTCCAGTGAGGTTCAAATCTTGTCCCGTCGGGGGCTCACATTTATGTTAATGTTATTGTGGACCCAAATGTGAACACAAGTACAATTGTGCGATTAATAGATTCATTTCATAATCTTGATAATTTTATGTAAAACAACATCTCAAAATGTTACTACAATATGTATGTAAGTGTTTGTATTAATGTTTTATCCGTTCACAAATAAGTGTGCTTCACTTTCCACAGGCCACACTCCCGATACTGTGATACTAGAAAAGGAGATTCTTGCAGCCTGGGAGGATTTCCAAGAATCTATACACAAGCAAGCAAATTCCAAAAAGGAGGAACTGATGGGACTCAAATTTCACAGAAAAGGTTAGTAGACTTGCCCTTTAATATTTACTCTTACTTGAGTATTTTAGACTATCTTTTGAATTATATTTTAATTAAGTACAAAATGTGTTTTATAAAAGTGAGAAGGTTGTGAATGTTCTATTTTAGTTGTGTAGTTTGAAAGGCCAATTTGAACTGATGGGATTATCTGTATTGTTAGTGCCTGTATGTGCATAACGGTATATCTCTAAATGTTGCCACAAGGTCATAATAATTCACACTTTCTGACATCCCTGTATTACTATATTACAAGTGCAAAACAAAAGCATTTTTAGGTCAGTTAGTCTTGGTGAATGTAAGTTGAGAAGTTTGTAAATAGTTAAATAATTACTCTACATCTATAACATTGTAAAATCTGGAGCAAAAAGCAGACAGTCAATTTCATGCTTCTAGCAGCGGAGCATTAGATCAATGTCACTGCAATGTCAGTTGCAACATAGATTCAGTAGATAGCTCTGTACCATTTGAGGCCTCTATGTTTGAGCTAATAATACTCAAAACGCATCAAGCACATTTTGCTTGTTTTCTATGGTGAGTCAGACATCAAGGCATGTCAGAATAATGAAATCTATTTAAGAGATAGAAAATACAAAACAAGTTTTTAATAATTTTCAATTCCACACTTGAAATTGAATTCAACAATGACAACGCGTGAAGTGCATGTGACAGTTTAGACCGCAAATCTTACTGAAATGTACAATTGTACTTGTACTTTTGCCTAAATTATGTACAGTATCTGTATTTTGGATAATATTTTGTGTATCGATGACATAGAACCCATAACTACTTCCTATATTTAAAGAAGGAAAAAAAAGCACTTTCCCTTGACTGATATAAAGTATGGTAAATATCTAATATAATTTGTATGAGTGACACATTATATGCACTTTAACTTCCTTAACTCCAAACCTTTGTCTAAATGCCTGAGTTTTAAACCTTTGTTTTGACATTTATGGAGTTGAGAGCCAATTGGTTTGTGAATGGTCCATGCTTTATCTTACTGAAAGTCTGGTGCAGACTTCAGAGAAAGATTTCCGAGACTGTACACATTGAAGGACATTACACATTCATTAAGGAAAACAATGATGGGCAGTGTTCTGTTCTCCACTCCCTCTAAACAGTGGGCTGTTGAGGGCGGAGATGGGCTGGGGGTCAACTCTCTGTGCACTAGATGCTTTTTTGTGATAATGCTCTGTTGAACGTAGCTGATCTCAATGGCTGTGTTCTCCGTGTGTTCTTCAATCTGACGGGTCACACTGAGTCACAAGGCCAGGCAGTGATGACAATGGCAGGTTTGTGCAGAGTGGAGCTATGTGTAGTGCAGGCTGTGTGATGTGAGAGGAGAAGATGGCACAAGGTGGACGCTGGACTTTGTGCTGTGTCGTGCACTGTGTGTGAAGTCTGAGGATATTGTATAGCGACAGCCTGCAAAGAGTGTGGAAACATTTATCTTGCACTACAATATCTGATCACTGATCAAAACCATGAAACTAGTGCAAAAGGCATTTTGGTACACATTCGCACGCACTGAAACACAGTATTCATCATTTTGCTCATGATGACAGGCACTTGCTAGTTGCTGATGGAAATTGTGGGTTCAGGCTCTTACAATCCACAGATTCAAAGATAAAGTATATCTGTACAAAATGTATGATGCCTAATATGGCAACAGAGCCAACTATTTGACTCAAAAGACACTGATAATGGAAATTTCTGAAGCACAAATTTTAAATTCACAACACAACTGGTTTTTCTTTTTTTTTTTTTTTCATAACAGACCAATTTATACAAAGGTTCTTATTCTAGTACATTACACTCTATTTAGAGTTGAAATTACTTTTATCTTCCATAAGCTTATACTTGTGTATTTAATAAGGCTGTAGCAGTCAAATAATTTGTCAACTAAAGACATGTGCTGTGATTCGATTCATTCAAGGAGAGTGGCGCTGGCAGAAGCTATGAAATGACCATGTATCTTTACCCAAAGTGCACTAACAAAACCATGAGATTACAGGCGATAAAACATTTACAAATATTTATACAGAAAACTACTTGTAAAGATTGTATTTATCTGTACTAAACCAGATTGAATTTATAATTCACACACCCAAATATCAAGATAACTCACAACAAACTTTCTCTTTTCTGCTATTTGAATATGAATCCTTAAAAATCCTTTCAAAAATGATTAGTTGACTAACAAAAACTTTGGTCGACCAAGACTCCATCAGCCAATTAATCTACTAAAAGGCTAAAGGTCTACAGCACTAGTATTTAGCAAGGGTGGTCTTGCTTAATCGTTTTATTTACCCCTTTAATAGAAGGCCCTTATTAATAAGTAAGATAGCTGGATCAAAGATGGAGAGTCCCATCACAGTGTTTCTAAATTGTGAACCTTATCTTCACTCCCCTCTGCTGTTGGTAGGAGGCTGTAGCACTCCCTCATCAACCCTCTCCCTTTCCACCACCTCCTTGTTGTCATATGACCGCTGTTATGTGTGTGTGCAGTGGAACACAAAGTTGCTCTGTTAGTCCCCTCTGCTCTGCCCCTTAGATTTGAGTGTTCCAAGTAAGGCCCTCTCACTCTCCAGAGTCAGGGAAACAGACAAGCCCCTGTCTTCTGCAACCAACAAACATCAGACAACAGAGCATAGAAAAAGGCAGGGGTGAATTCAATCAACTGATTTATTTAGATCAACCTCAAACTCATTCATACAATCCAGCTTGAACTTGGTTTGAAATTAGTAAATGCAGTAATTTTTGCATTTACTAATTGAGTCCACTCCACCTGTCTATGTCGGGTGAAATGACTGCCAGATACTGTCCCACCACTTGGCCACAGATGATACTTTGCCCTAGAAACTGGCAAGCATTTAAACACCCAAAACAAACACAAATGCTGAGCCAGCTAAAACAGACCAATGTCCCGTCGGACATCATAGTGACAAAGCAATCCTTAAACACACAAATAATAACACTTTAACAACCCATTTTGTTCTTCCCAAATACATTATTCTCTCATCCCGATACTCTCCTTGAACCAAGTGACATCTTTTATTAATAATTGTATTAAGTTGGTCACCATGTGAAACAGACTTAGCCCTGTGTAGTAATAGAGCCAGGTATAATTGTCCAAGTAGGTGGTCTACTCACCTCCAAGGTTAAATATGTTTTAAACTGCACATGGATCAGAGCAAAGGCCTAGGGGAGCAAAACCTGCTACCATAACAACAACTGTCACTGTGAAACCCCATTTGTCCCCTCTGTCCTGGGCCATTATGTCACCCAGTGGTGTGGCCAGAGTGAGTAACAGCAGGCGTGGAGGGGAGTCAAGTTTTGTCACACTATTGCTCTTCTTCTCATATCCCTATAGGTCACATGCTCAGGACTCTTCCTACTACACTCATGATTCTAATTTATTATCTAGCATAATAAATTGAAGTTTTATTTGTGAACACATAGTACTGGTTGTTACGTTTGTACGTGACTAAACTTGAAGTATGCACAATTAATTGGGAACCATATGGCCTTAGATAAGATGGACTTAGTTTCAACTTCTAATTAACACTGACTTCATTTTTCGTCAAAGTTGCAAAAAACATTATACAACTCTACACACCATTCACAAATTATACATATTCAGTATTTTAATTGTAATAACATCAAGATTTAATCTCGTGTTTTGTGTGTCAAATGGTAGTTGGCTATAGCTGAAAAGTAAATTGTGCATAGAAGACTGCAAATTGATTACATTTCATGACATATATTCAATCTTTTGCTTGGCTTAAGTCTTATTACATAAAACAACACCATACAAGGAACACAATCAATATTCCTTTCTGTTTCCCTTGTGAAACCTTAACTGGGCATTTTAAAAGAATGCCAATTTCCACTCTGTTTTGATAGCAGTTGTAGAGGATTTATTCCACCATTTTTCCTCGCTTCGCAGATGTCTAGGCCTCAGTGTGAGTCGGTGGATCTATCACACACGCATTCTTTAGTTGTCACATGCTCTGAAACGTTGGCTCTGCACCATAAAAATCATCACAGTCTTTCCCCTCTTTCTGTCATCCAATCTGCTCCAAATCGTCTTTCAATTTCTTTCTTATTTGCTGTGCTGTTCTCCGCTGCATCAACCTCCGCCCCTCTGCCCCATCTGCCTCCCTACTGTTAAACCCCCAGCCCGGCGACCCCTCCCTGCACTCCTTTTCTCTCTCTGTGAGTCTCTCGAGCATGAAACACAAACACACATACACTACGCACTGAACGCTCTGGTCCTCTCTGGATGCTACAGCGCTGATCACCATTGAAAAAAAAGCCTGATGCTGTGTCAAACATATGAGGGATTGTTAAGACAGAAAATGTCACAAATCATCCTGTTGGCTGCTGAGTAATGAACATGCCCTGCGCCCCGCTTTAGCTCCCGCTTTCCATTTTAAGAGTTGTGCTCATACATAGATACATGTTAGCCAACACAAAAAGAGCAATTAAATCTAGTCAGAAGGTTGTACTTCTGTGTCATTGTAAATGTTCTTCTATAGCAAGAACATGGGCTCCACTGGCAGAGCCTACGTGAACGCTCCTGTTCTCTCTGGGCTACAATTCAACTAAGTCTCTGCAGAACAGGTCCCATATGGATGTCTACACCATAAGAACATTATCATATATTATTTCAAGTCAAAACCGTTGATTTGAAGTCATTCACTGTCTAGTTTCTGTTTCAAAGCTTACGGCCTGGGGAGAATCGCAGACCCAGACGTGAGCGCTCACATACCTTTGATGCATCTTCGTCTTGTCCTACATAACCTAAAGTAATTATATGAGGTAAGCACTGTGCACTTAGTTAAAAGCATGTCTATGTCAAGCAAAGATGCACTGGGGACGTGATGAGTCAAATTGCAAGCATAAAATAACACCATTTGTTGGCATAGAGCTAGCAGGGTGGAGGAGGGGACAGGGCAGCCAAGCCTTGGTTCCATCTCTGAACATCCCTTGTGCTACATTATAAAAAAAATAAATTAAAAAAACAATGGCACTCCCTCTTCGCAGAGTAGCTGC
The DNA here is from genome assembly GCA_019453435.1 of Rhinogobius similis. Classification (NCBI taxonomy): domain Eukaryota; kingdom Metazoa; phylum Chordata; class Actinopteri; order Gobiiformes; family Gobiidae; genus Rhinogobius; species Rhinogobius similis. The sequence continues at coordinate 35,151,161 of CM033619.1, read as the reverse complement.
AGTCAAATGGTATCTTCATTCCATTTTCTACGTCCGAAGAAACAAAAAAAGCTGTCTATTGCAGAGTAGTCAGGCTTACCGTGTTCACAAGCCAGCATCCATTTACAAAGGATACTGCAGACAAGCCCTTGCAGTGAGAACAGCTCCGTGCAATCCCGCTTTAGTCCTGCTGGTTCATCCTCGTAGCTCCCTCGTATTCACGGCGTCACACTGGCACATCACTCAGCCTTTCAGCGCCCCTGCTTCTCGTTCTTACTAGCGTCTGTGTGCTGTATCCTCTCTTGTTTGCTCCAAGGCAGTTGAGACACTGCAGCGATGGGGGTGGAGGGCGTGTATATATGTGTGCGTGTGTGTGAGTGTGCCAGAGACAGAGGCAGCGAGAGGGAGTGCAGAGCAGAAATGAAGGGAGGAGTCAGCTGGGATAGAGAGGAGAAAAGGGAAATGGTCAGGATTAAATCATGAGGGTAACAAAATGCTGCCCCTGATGTAGCCGTCACCATCACAACAGACTGTCCAAATTGACTTTAGATAGAACAGGACAGTGAAATTAACACTTGCCGTTGAGAGGCCAGAAAGTGAACAATACGCTGGGCAGATGTGTTTGCTGAGCTACAGGCCAACAGCAGGCTTGGTTGTGATTTCATTGATGACTGAAAAAACATACATGATAGGCCGAGAGAGAGGAGGAGGGGACAATAGAGGAGTGGAAGGGAGGGGAGGGCACAAATGACGACAAGGAACAAGGAGGAGGGCTGAATGGTGGTGTAATGTGCTGTTTCCGTGCCAACTGTTTCTGTGACAGTGGGATGACTTCCTTTATTGCTATTGGCTATAACTAAGAATTGATAGGAACTCGGGCAAATGAGGCAGCTTTCCATGGGTGTAATTACCGGCTCCTGTTTATGCGTTTCTCTCAGTGCTGGTAAATGTATGTTGAAACAAGACAAGAGGTGTTTTACTAAGTACAGATCTAGAGAATGCAGACCATGATGTGACGCTATGTCCTAATGGATGATCCTATAGCTATAGAGACGTCACTCTTATTTATTTTTATTTTTCTGACTCACACTCACTTTTCACCCATCAGCTCCAGCAGCAGAAATCCCCAGATCGAGTTTCTCAGGATGTGTAGCATAATGTAATTGCCTGGACACTAATCCTGATGTCATGAACTGTGGGAATTAATCAGTGATAGGCCAGGGCAAGTGCACATCTGGTGAAAGGGGGGCAACTTTGCCTCTTGCTGACCTTTTTAATCTGGTCTGGCAGGCAGGTGGTGAACTGTCCCCATTCTTTCTCACTTCGACCGTGTCTCTTTATCCCTATTACCCCATTCAAGAAATCCCATTTATTACCTCGACAGACATTTCATGCTGACACACAAGTCCTTCCTCTTTCAGTCACGGTCATTAGCCATAACAAGGCGCACATGTATCATCTACACATGCCATTACTACACACTAGGAATGCACTAATTTCGTCAGGCAGAGTTTTCAGTGCTAAACTCAAATAGACTCACATTTATACCTGCAATAGGAACATGATTTGATAGCCAACTGGACAACATTTGCATATAGTTTTAGCTGTAAACTAGGTCAGTGTTTATGCTTACGGTCACTAGTTGGTATTGACTTTTCTACTTCAACCTCCTATACACAGACGGAATTTTTGGTCTGACACTGTAGATGCAACTGTCGATTTCCACATTTCATCTTTCATTTAAAACAACTAACATCTAAAGTAATTTTATGTACAGTATAAAGTGTTAAATTATAGTTAATATAGTAGTAGTATATAGTTATAGTTAATAAACAAAGTTACAGTGTTAAATTGCATGGAATGCTGGCAGTTTAGAAAGAATGGGATGCAAGTACACAAGCGATAGAACATGAGATCAAGTGCTTTATATCAGGAATACAGCCTGACAGATTATTGTGACTGGCTTGTCACTCACAAGTCGTTATATGGGTGGGAGCTGCTTGTTAAATGTCAGATCTTTTTTTTTTGCTTCTGTGATAAAGGTTTATTAACTGAAGTTATACCAACAACAAAGCAGAAGCAATGATATAAATGGCCCTTGATTAGCTGTCCAATTTCTGGTTGAGTGAGAAGTATCTGAGTATCAGATTTGTCTCTTTAAACATTTCAAACAATTTCTCATGGCTCTTTAGTCTGTGTCCCAATCCTTCTTCATAAGTCTTTTTTTTTGTCTTTCTGCGATTGTCTCTGTGCCTCTCCCAGTTTCCTGTCTCCTTAATCCCTAATCCTGTGGAAATCAGTCAGGCAGAATGAGCTAGCTTTGATCAGCCTCTCATATCAGCCGTGCTAACAGTGTCAGCACACCCGGATCCCACAGAATCCCGTTGCCCAGGGGGAAGGCTTCAAACGGGCATGTAACCCTGACTCTGCATGAGAGGGACAGGAAAAGGCTGCTACACTAATCAGTTATTTCATAATTGTCTAATGAAATATGATACACAGCTAGAATTGCTATTGTTGAGCTTAATTTTCTACTTATTTTTGTGTGGGCCAACCAGGCATTTTCTTGGTTGATTGCCAACCAAGACATACATGAGTGAATTAACATGAGAGTGAGTAACTGCATGTACGTAAGCATGCTGACCAATCAGACATGATCCAGGTTTCCAGGAAAAGGCCTACATATGATAAAATTGACTTTTGTGTTTATTTGGTAAGGCACTAACTAAAAACTACAATCCAAGTCTATCATTGTAGCATATTTACAAAGCTTATAAAACCTAAGATGTTGTTCCAATTGTAATCATGTGTAACTGCCCATTCATCTTTACAGATCTACATGCAGCACATACATCAACACCACAAGAAAGGACTGCCATCTAGTGATAACATAAAGGTATTACATTTGCTTCTAATAATCATGAGTCCATTCATAATTGTTTAACTCTTCGTCCCAGAGGTTGAATTTAACAGGTTAAATACATTGTGTTAGTAGAAGAGAAGTTACACATTCACACTAGGCTTGTTTACCCATAGGCTATTAAAAACAACAACAACAATCAACTTTGATGGTAAATGGACTTAAGTCTATGAATTTCTATAACATGTTTTACTTCTTTTGTTGGCCTATGCAGATCCATGTCTTTTAAAGAAACAAGCCAAAGAATGCATTTTCAGCTCTCCATAATGCTTGTGGAATTATATCAACTTTTGAACAAAGCAATGGTAAAAACTGACCCTTGATGATATCACTCCCATGAAGTGAGAGCTAAACTATAGCCAAATGAATTGTAGTTCATAACAGCGAAATTGGCATGGGTTTGTCATAATTGGAGCTGTTCTCCCAAATCCATTTAACATTTTGCAGCTCATTGTTTATTCAGTGTTGCTTGTTCACACCCTTGTGAGCACTCAAACTGAGAGTATGAGTTAACTGGTTTTGGACATTAGTAAGCATAGATGCTTGGTTTCTTGCAGTTTTAGTTAAATATACACGTTTTACTTGTGGTGAACAGTGAACTCTAATAGTATATGCCATGTTCATGTAACAGTGTCTGCCTTTTAACTGCATAATATTATTTACATGTATAATATTATATAGATGTGCAATATTTACATGCAGTAAATCACAAGTGTCTATAGTGTCTATCTCTCATCACAGTTCAAGGTTTTGTTGTCGAAATCTGACTTTTTTGGCTATATATGTATTTTAATGACGATGGCGTGAACAACCTGAATCTGATTTCTTCATCAGATTCAGGCTAATGAATATGGGATGATATATATTTAAATCAGCACAGTTTTGGATTTTGTCATGTTCTCTTCTGTGCATGAATCACATCTTATTTACAGTGTGCTCTATGCTCAATTCAGATTGTTATGAACGTTTCTTTGGTTGAGCTGTTGTGTTTGAAAGTGTGTCCCTGTGGCTAAGAACAGATTGTGCATAATCTGTAAGAATAGCAGCTCATTGCAGACTTCCTTAATCCCAACACACTCTCATAATACTAGTAGTGGAAATCCCCCCAGCCTTTTAAACCCCAGTGCCACCCTAAAAAGAGCATGGTTCTGTCTGCTAGGCCTGAATTTCACATTTCTTTGGCTAGGTTTGTTTAATACCTTTGTTTGCCTTTGTACAGCACTTTGGGCCATTGTGGTTGTTTTTAAATGTGCACTATAAATAAACTTGACTTGACTAATAGTCACTTTTAATAGGCCTAAGTGGTTTTAATTACGAGATAAAGGACTTTTGATACACATTCATATTGATGATGTTATAATTGCCCATATTATGAAGAAGTCTGTGTTATGTTTTAGAAGTCATTGGCACAGGTGGAAAGACAATGTAACAGGAGGCCAATTGCTAATTTGAAAACGTATTCTTTTTTTTAATATACAAATCTACTGATAATAAAGCATTACTAACGTAAGCCTGTCACAATTTCCAAATACACGTGCTGAATGCTAAAGCATGCGTATGATGGATATACTTTTGTTTAAAGCCTATAGTTATTTATCGTGTGTTTTTTTTTTTTTTTTCCTTTTTCCACACTGCTGGTAATTTGTTGAATATTATGCACTGTTCGCTATAAAACAAATACAAGCGTTTTCAGTACACAAAAAGCGTTTGAGTGCACGTCCTACTTGTAAACCTACAGCAGGGCGACTGTGCGCGCTCCCGTGACGCTCTCGCCATAGAAAACAAAGCTGAACGTCTTCCATAATAGCGAGCGGTGCAGACTGAGGACTACGCGACATTTATCCTGGCCATCAAATGCTGAATATGGATTTACAACAGGCGTAGCATTGTTGGAAACTAAGCCCTCTCGGCCGGGGTGACGACAGGACATTAGTGAACCGACGAAAATAACACCAGTGTTTTTTCTCGGGGTGCTTTGTCTTGTCCACCTACCGATAGCAAACCATCGTTCCCGTTTCAATCGCAGCACATTCAGCTAGTGATTACTACTAGCTGCAGCCGGGATGTACAATCATGTTACCACCTAAAACTGCCTGCTAGGAAGACGGGAGTGTAAGGGAAAAGCAAAAACCTTTCCTTGATCCCAGCGGGTTGTCACTGGGACCGGATCCGCGTTAGCCACGGCCGCGGAGCCCACTGTTTTCGGCGCTATGGCGGAGCAGGGCTACTCGTCTTGGTGAGTGCGCACGGGGCTGGAGCTGGTGTAGCTGCACAGCGTTAGCAGCGGCTACTGGTGTCAACCCCGTTGACACAGCTATATGACAGTGTATTATATGCTACTTTACATAAATAATACCTACAACATTTGCTATGTTGTTAAATTTATTGTCAAAACAAAATGACAACCGAATTAACGAAGGTTTCCTGCAGCTTTTCTAATGCTAACAGCTTAGGCTAGCAGAGGCTAATCAGACGCAACAGCTGATGCTAACGTTATCCAGCTACGGTCTGCTCTAATGAAATGGTGCTTTTGTGGCAAAATGATATGGAGCTAGTTAACATGCTAACGGGATAGTAATGCTAATATGTATGTATGTCACTTTGGGGATGGCACAAGCGTCCCAAACACGCAAAAGGGGGTTAGTATAAAGAAATTAGCCGTGCAAATAGGGTTGCACATACGGTTTGTGCAGACAAAGTAATACATTTTTTCTGTATGACATTGCTAGATATATCAGTTCTCGTTTGCCCACAACGCACAAACAATTATATTTTAGATTAAACTAACTATAGATGATGGAAATGTTACGCATTTAGTCTGCATCATGACAGGTTGGCTTTAATGGCTCAGTTTAAATGGCAGCGAGTTACAGATGGGTAGGGGATGCGACAAAACACGAAATTAGAGTGATGTGAAGGTAAATATTATTATTATTATTATTATTCAATAGGTAGAAATAACAGAACTGAAGAGCCATTTAAGCAGTGTCTGAAGTCACACAGAGGTCCACAAAGTACCATGTGACATTTACAAACCCAGGACAGTGTCCTGTTCCCTAGTGTGATACTAATCTCAAAGATATTTAAACAAGAATGCCACGAAAAAGCCACATGGGATACGATCCTATAGCAAAACTGCATTTGATTGACACTGCTCATCAAGAATCTGTTACTATTGTAAAGATTCATGTAGAAGGGTGTGGATTTGTCCTTGTTCAAACTATCCATCCTTTGGTATGTGGTAGCACTTGTTCGATTAGTTGATTCATTTTCATTTTAATGTGTTTAGTGTTTATTTATTGTTGTTGTACCTTTTAAACTTTAGCTGGACCAGGCTGGCTTTGTTTAGAGCAATGGACTACTAACATCCCAAAGGCCAGTGGTTCAATGCCAGCTCTGGCCACTGGCCAATTTTATCCTTGAGCAAGACACTTCACTCACCTTGCTTATGTATGTATATGGTGTGTAAATGTTTGTTGGTCATAGAGGCCAATGGCTCAGTTTGAGGTATTAATGACTAATGCAAAATATTGTAAAGCAACCCTGATTCCCTGGAAAAGATACATTTAACATTAATGAGTAATTGTACATGTCAGTGTACTGTCAGTGTCCTTAAGTAAACTTGGAGCTAAACATGTTGGTTTAAAACTAACTAACTAACTTTTTCTCCTCACCCTGCACTTTTTCAGCTGAAACTTGCGATTCTACAGGTTACCTCTGCTTTAGTGAGCGTAATATCTGAGTTCAAATTGTCTTTGGTTTCTGTGTAGGTGGCTGTATGTCACCATCTTTTAGTCATGTGGAGGGATTTTTTTGCTGTAGTTTCTCTTCCTTTCTTAAACTCTATTAGTTGGTACTGTTTCTTTTTAGAATGGAGCACTTTCTATAGTGCTTGAAAATTATTATTGCATTGACATATCCAAGTCTCTTTGGACTGAATGACATCATCAAGTAATTCATGCAGATGTAGCTTCCAGGATGGGAAAGTCTGGAAATTTATACCATGTTGAGATTCCAGGCAAGGAAAAAAGACAATAAATTCTAATGATGGTAGGAGAAAATGAGTAATTGCAATAACTGACCCCGGCCTGGAAATGTCATCTTTATGTACATACTGCTTATGCGCCTTTCAGATTTGCATCTTAAACAGGAGAGCTATGTTTTACACAAATGAAAGGCTTTCTATTACTATTTCTAATAGAACATGTTTTTGGCATTCTATGTTTTTGTATATTTACTCAAAACTAAGGATAAGCATGGCCCTATACTTGCTTCAGCTGCTTTAGAGCATCACATTGAGCCGTTTGAATCTGATGGATTACTGAGGCACCTGTTGCCCATGCCCAAAGCAAAGCCATCACTTAAGATAAGCCTGTGATCTTATAAGGCCTATAGTTAATTTTGAGTTGTACTTTTGGAGGGATAAGACTTTAAGCGTAGCTGTTAACTTTTATGTAAAAACTTTGATGTGTAGGCATAAGTAAGTTAAGTTTTTATCCTAAATATTTTTGACAGCAGAGTTGACAAAAGATTACATCAGGTGGGGGTGTAGCTTTTTCCCCTGTTTTTACTGTCACTAAATCCTACTAAAGTATAGAGTTACAAATTAGAGCTTTTGATTCTTTGGCTGTATTCATAAACACCACAGGGTCTGATTGCAGATGCTGTCCTTGGTCATGGTGCAGTCCACTGTACTACATGCATAATTGGATCAGAAAGTGGAGGCAGATAAAAGTTAATTCCCAGGCGGAGGTGCCCACCCAGTGCCTACTGTAAGCTGCTGTAAATACAAGCCCCAGTGATCAAAGCCTGTGAGTCACCATTTTTCTCCAAGTGTGTTAGGAAAGACTGGAGTGAGATGTTGTTTCTGACATGCACTCTTCCATAGCAGAAATGAGAAGTTCTTATTGTTGCTTGGTGACCTGGGTCTTAGTGGTCACATCTTTCATTCAACTGGTTGATAGAGGTCGCTATTGGAATTGTGTTATTGCGAATCAAGTCTGTCAGCGAACAAGGGTGTCTTATGGCACTTTGGGCTGCCATCCAGGCCTCAACAGTCCGGGATTGTATTTTGTTTTTAAATGTTCCATTCATCTAGCACCCATGTTCTCCAGGCTTCTGTGCAGAGAATTCTGACTAACCCGTTCGGTTCGAGAATATGAATTAGTTTGTGTGGCAGGCGGCGGGTTGAAGCAGTCGTCTATCTCTTTTCCTGAGCAGTTGACAGTGGTTCTGACATCATTAGCAACTATGTGTGTACTGAGAACAAGGTCAGTTTTTTTTTTAATGCCTGGAGCAGTTATGCAGACTCTTCACCTTTTATAAGTGAAGACACAGAAGGTATATTAGAAAGTGTATACAAGTTTTAAGTTTTGATTTTTGCGATATGAAGTACTGCTCGATATTGGTGCCATTAATCAACCTATGTATAAATAATAAAAAAAAATCTAAATGGAGACAAATCCAAAACTAATCAAGGGTAAATAAGAATTAATAAGAGGAATAAGGAATGTATAAAAGGTGCCTATTTCAAGTTTTCATTAAAAAAAAAAAAATCTGTCAGTTGAAGGACTGTTATTACTGTAATCAATTATTGCATCAGCCATTATTGAAATATCAATACTTTAATGAGATATTGTGCGGACCTAGTCCTGATGCTTACATGAATGAAAAAATAATTAAACCACAAGTTAGACAGAAGCTAAAACATCTTGGTGTCAAGTTTCGTCAGCAAGCCACATGTCATCCCTCCTATCCATGAAAGTCCGTTTCGTCATTACTGCACTGTTGAATAGATAAGCAAGACTGGAGACTCTCGTGCCCTTATTCACCTTATTCCAAAAGTTTTGCATAGAGCTGCCCATCTCTTTAGCAAATAAGTTCTACACAGAATACAATCCTGTTTTTTCACAAATCAGTCTCCTTTATATCATATTTTAGTGGCAAGACTTGTCCCTTGTTTTTCACTTCCGTGAACGTAATTCCAGCTCAACCGGAAATGCCAAAACAACAGAAGTGCTGTAACAAAATGAGGCAAAGTTGGCTGAGCGGAATGAGGTGAATACGAAAATATGAAATATGAATAGAAGAGCTGTTTCTTTTTCTTTCTCTGAAGCCTGCTTGCTAACCATACTTGGAAGAAAACTAATATCGCATTAGAACATTAGAAGTGTCAATACTACGAACTACAACTCAAGGGTATTCATTTCAGACTAGTAGACAATGACTTTTACCTCTGTATTCACGCTATTTCTTGGAGCAGCTAACAATTGTCTATTTAGAGGGCCATGTCTGTAAATATCCCCAAAGCCAGATTTTCAGTTGTGGTTCACATGACACACATTTTCAGAAAGGAACCGCCCTCACACTAAATAAGTTTGAATGGCGTGTGGAGGGTTGTTGATGAAGTTGCTTGACAAATGTAATGCAGGGACATTCTTGTGACCACATAGGATGCCTTGCCCGTAATTTTACGAGGAAGGTCATTAAGCTCTCTGTATCTATTCTCACGGTTTGTCCTGGCAATGTTCCTGTTCTTATTTACTGCAGATTGTAAACCAATGCAGTGTATAGCAGTGTTCCCCAACCGGGAGGACTGGTAGTGGCAGGAGATAATATATATAAAAATGTATAAGTTATACAGCAATTGTTGTTTTGGAGATATGCAAAATTAGAATATGGAGTTTACTGTCTATAATTAAAACTATTAAAATGACAAAAAAAATTAAGTAATCCCCCAAAATCCTCTTTCTGCCATTTTGTGGTTAATTTCCCGTCCATTCACAGTTAGACACTTACAGATACATTTTAGCACATTTGTGATGCATTGTGAAAAGATTGTCTCTTACCAGTGCTTACCAGGAGGTACTTCCGATTTTAAAATAACGGGACAGTGTATTAAAAGTTCTTTGTAGTAAAGTTTACATCTTTCGTTTCAGAGGATTTTGGACATAAATATCGTCAAAACAAGAAAATAAGATTGATTCATTGATAATATACTACTATCTGCAAATAATAATACTACTATCTGCTAATCTGCTTACTATAGTAAGCAGATTTGCCTAGTACCTAAGTTTAGGGGGAATGTGAGAACCACTGATGCACAGTAACACAAGAATTCTAGTAAAATGTATTATGATTCTGCCAAACAAACCTAACTATAGGCTTGTTTTGGGACTTTGTGTTGCAGCCTCTTAGAGTGAGTTATTGTTGCAAACCACTAATGCTTAAAATCTAAGATACTAATATGCTATCTTTCTCTGCATAACAAGAGCTACTTAAAGTGCGTATGGCGGATTCAACAACTCTTTTTGACTAAAGCACAGTTAATTTTAAGTAAATTTTTTTATTGTAATTAAAAAAAAAAAAGGTAATTATTTAACAAATGTTCACACTAAGAAATTCCATAACTCCTCTAATGCCACAGAAATGATTATTGGACAAATAAAAATGAGAACACCTTTATTTTGTTGAATTAATGTTTAGAAGGTCAGGGGAAAAAAAGTGTCTATTGTTTGTCTGTTTTTATTTAAAGTTTACTACTACTAGTTTTGTTCATTCCCATTTTCTTGTTTTAACTATGGGTGTATCCATAAAGTACTGTGTTTGGAAGTGAAACCATGAATAGATAATAGATGTTATTACTTAGAATTTTGGCAAATTTTTTGGATAACTGGTGTGAAATAAAGTAACTCAGTACACAGTCTATTGTAGTTAGTGTTGCATTACATTGTATTAAAAGGAGAGTTCAACGGTACAAGACCAGTTTGAATGAACATGTGTCTTTGTGTCTTTCAGGGCGTATTCCCTGGTGGACTCCAGCCAGGTGTCTACCTTCCTCATCTCCATCCTTCTCATCGTCTATGGCAGCTTCAGGTTTGTTTTTATATTTAAAGTTCAATCTTACAAAATACACTTCATGTACAAAATCAATGTGCAGAATAAGATGTTATAATTTTTTGGGATATCGATGAACTCACAAACTGAAGACTTAACTATTTAGGCCCTGGTTACTTGTATCAGAATATCTTTTATAAATGGATATTTTCTTCATCCAAACAAAAAAATATAAATCTGTCCACATGCAGCGTTTTTCAGTTCTGTGATGATGTCAGTTATTTTTTTCCATTTTTGCCAATATTCATTCATTGACGTTTTGTTTCTGTTATAGCTGCCTGTAACATCATGGGCAGAAATTGCTAAAGCAGTGGATTTTTGTATACTACATATTTTGACTGAAGTCATGACACTGTCTGCCACCAGTGTGAAGAGGCAGCACTGTTTTTTATTTATCACTACCACAAGACTGAGTGTTCACTGTCCACACTGCTTTGTGGACCAAAAAAAATTGTCAACAACAAGAGAAAGTTGAAATTGGTAATTTTTCCATTGGTGCGCAGCAGGTCAGTCCGTGATGAAGGAAAGTGTCGGGTAATGGTCTGTCGGAGATGAATGAGAAGTTGATGGGGGCTGTCCCCTGTCAGGTCAGCATTGGTATGGACATCACACCAGTCCTACGTAAAGTTACGTCCTTGTTAAAACGTGGCGTAGAGGTGCAGAGAAGTGAAATAAATTGTGTCTATGTCTAATTACTAAACGTCTTGTGAATGTTTGGTTGACGTCAGCTGCTCACGTTGCGGACCGCTGGGAGCTGAACCTCCATTAACAAAAGTGTCCCGAGCCGGTCTCAAGTGAACAGGTCTGGGGGACCAGGTCTGGTCGAAACACGTCTCTAGTCACTGACGACTGACAAGGCTTTCTTGCCACAGATATGAATTTATGTGGTTTATTGTTCCACACATTTCGGAAATATTAGTGTTTTTAAAAAGTAAATTTAAATGATTTTTGATTTTCTTGTTAAAATAATTGTATACAGTCAATATATGATTAGTTTTTGTTGTTTCTTTTACTGAAATATTTTGTGTGCTTACAAACCATGGACCTATAACAAGAACTGGGTAAGACCCCCTCTGTTCTAAAGCAAGTTTGATTACTGTGCCACTGTGCTGCACTGAGCTGTGCCCAATTCTCCCTCTGTGTTTTTTGTGTAATCACAAGCTCAGCTGACAAGGTATTTACAGGTTTCACAAAAGTCTGACTTTGTACGGATTCTTCTATTTTCACATCATTAACTTTTTCAAATTTAGAAATTCTAAGGTAAGATTTAGCCTAGCCACGTTTTGTGCCCGGGCTAGCGTCGCTTTAGCCTATGAGCACAGGCCACTGAAATCAATACCACCATCTTTGATTTATCTTCCAGATCTTTTTATACTTCCATGATCATGATCACTGAAGTGTCTCTTGTTCCTCTAATCAGATCATTAAACATGGACTGTGAGAACCAGGAGAAGGATAAAGATGGGAACCCCACGGCGGCGTCGTTCAACAACAGCAACACAAATAACAGTGAGTTTCATGCTCGGCAAAGCCACTTATCAGCAATTAGGCTCTGTTTTGCTATTGTCACACTCCACTGCCTCTGAAATGGTGATCTCACAATGTCACAATGGGTGGGATTATTATGAAACAAAAAAATTTACTTTGTCATGATAGTGACACTGGCTACCCTCACATGGCCAAAAGTCAGCACCCCGCAGTGTGTGACATGAGCCCCCGGTGGTAAAAGTGATTGAAGGATAATGGTACTAAAAGTAGATATAGTTTAAGACAAAGTGCAATGAATTTTAAAATTACTCTTTCCATCTTTAATTTTTGTCTTTTTGCCACATTAGTGTTCTCTTTTCTTGGATAACTTCCAATGTCCCTGCACAGGTGTGAACAATCTGGGAAAAAACAGATTACTCACGTCAGATGCTAACTGTTTACATGACATTTAAATAATCTCTACAGATTAGAAAATGATCACATTTATGCTGTACATGTAAACATAGCCAGTGTAAGGATTGTAATGATGCCAAATAGATTAATTATGTGACCTGCTACAGTAATCACATCTTAAGTAAATATAATTTGGATATATTATATATATGGTATGAATGATGTCGTGTGTGGACTTTTCTAACATCCACTGAGACACACAGTGCTGCACAAGGGTGCAATGAACCATAAAATTATCGTTTGTTTGAATAAAGATGATACACCGGTATGGAAATTTTAGGCCGATACCGATATTAGTGAACTGGTTAGGGCCGCTTACAGATAATGGGGAGATATTTTCTTTGTCATGTTTGCATATTTTGTGTATTTCCATTTTGAACACTTTCAACTATTTTGAACAAAGAAATATAGCTAAAAAAAAGGCCCCCTTTAAGTTTTAGTTATTTCTATTTTATTTCTAAAATAAGAAATCTATTTTAAAACGTATATAACACACAATATTTTTTATTTGGCAAAAAGGAAAACATTTGATAGCTATCATTTATTTAACAGTATGGGTAAATATAGGTTGACTATAAGCTTTAATATAGATAGAGATGCACCGATACCAATATCGGGTATCGGCTCGATACCAGGTGCTATTACTCGTACTCACTGAAGAGCACCCGATACCGGCGCTCGATGCTTCTTATGGTAGTTTGACGGCAGCTCACGTCAGTAGACGAGACTGACTTGTCATGTTTCCATTAGCGTGGTACAGCGTGGAGCGGGACTGAACAAAAGTGAACCGTAATGCGTGCCAGCTCGCTTTATGATTGGATGAGAGAGCACATAAGAGAACACAGATGCAGGTGAGAGGGAAACTGCAGAAAGAAAAAGAAGGCAAAATAATCATTCCTCCCCAAACGCTGACTTGATCTTGTGAAAAAACGGCGTATGTCCAGAGACGATAACTTTGTTTGCTGAGCGGACAGAGTTAGCAAAACAAAGCAAGCACACGTTAGCATCAGCTGGTTCCTGTTTACGACGCATGGCACTCGCATTTAGACCCAATTAGCAGCAAAGAAGCTGCTAAGCTGTTACAGTTGACTCTTGAATGTAATTATTGCTTACTTTAGTCCAAATTAAAGAAAAAGCATTTTCAAATGTAGCTAAGTGGAGTGTGAATTTTTAAGAACGGTATCGGTACTCTGTATCGACGAGTTGTTAAGAGCGCGAAAGACCTTTGAATATGAGAATTTTACTCAATTTTACCCAGACAAAGCTGAAGTGAAGAAATTTGTTAAGTAATAAAACCTCTTCTTTCAGCGCATACAATGTTTTGGCGTCTGTACCTAGACCAGTTAATGATTATTTCATTACTTAATAAGTTGACAACCATTTTTATAATCGATTAGTTGCGATTAATTGATTAACTTGTTGCAGCCCTTCTTTAATATGATTATTCTTTACAGTAAAATGAGCCTTCACTCTTCTATTCTTTTATCCAAAGTTTCTCTGTACCTCTGCATGTGCCATTGTGTAGTTCCTCCTCCTGTAAACCAATAGTAGGAATCTACAGACTCATAGACCACACATTCACTGTATGTCTGTGGTGTTTAAATCTGCAGCCTCCGGGTCTGCAGATTCACCCTTCTCCCTGTAACAGCAGCTTCTCCTCAGTCTGTCTGTTCAGACACTCATAGCTCTTCTCTTCTTAAAACATCTCCCACAAAATTATTTGGAGTGAACATGTCTACTGATCATTTAGGAGAAAAACTAGTCAAATAATGTGACTGTGAAATTGGTGAATTCGCCACGCATATATTTAATGAGGGAAGGCAGAGTTCACTCTTTCATCACCAGAGTGTAACATCGGAGCACTGTTATCTTTGTGATCACTCAATGACATGAATATTGGCCGATACAGATACTGGGCCGATATATCGTGCACCCCTAATTATATCATGTACATTGACATTTGAAATGTATTGTTGGAAATACCCCTTGGGATGTGCCTTCTCATTTTCAAGGGGTCCAGTACACACAACACAGACCACAGACCATTCCTGTGTTTTGTAAACATGCTTCAAAAAAACATCTAAACAAAATCCTGCATTTGTCGTCTGGTGTGTCCTTTCCATCTGTACCAATGTCCAAACACGTCTATTTTATTTTTCAATGAGGGAGCTGGTGTTGACAGTAGCCCCCAAACATCGCAAACGATGAGAAACCAGGGCTATTTTGTTGACTGATAACCACTCTACCACCTCGTAACAACAGAGCCTCGTTAACAGGTTTGTTTCCTTGTGTAGATGTGTTGAGCGTACTTTATTGACATGGAAAAAGGAAAAGGAAACAACTATTTTCCTTCTTATGTTATTGCTCTACTATCACACTGGTTCTCAAACGTTGGGTTGAATTAAGGAGATTTTTGTTGGGTCCAGTGAAATTGCCAAGTGAATGAGCGTTTGGGCGCTGCTGCCCTGACCTATGAGTGACCCTTTGCAGCCTCTGTATCCACAGAACAGGTTATAACCTCAGGAAGGAGGTTCAGGGTTACACTCTGTCGCATGACCAGAACTCTTTTGTACCAGTGTCTATTAAGTTAGATATAGTTGGATTGGATATTGCAAATTATATGTTGTACTTTGTATGCCTTTTAATGTATTATGTAATTGTTGATTATATATTGATTATATATTTTATTGCACTGCAATGATGGAAGCATAGATGGATAGCCCAATACACATTTCAAAAGTCTATATGACAGGTTAGACGTCACATTTCACTAACACGTAGTGAACGCAATTATATTTAAAAAAAGAAAAATATTCAGCATTTTTCCATATAGCTATTAGCCTTTAAACATGCTCTTGAGTACCTTTAAAGTTGCCATCAGGTTTTGAAACAACAAAAAAAGATTTTTTCTTATTCAATAAATTACAGTTTTATCAGTCTTGTATGAAATGATACTTACTGCACTGAGTGTATCCAGCCAGTAGATGGCGCCAGCGCTATAAACAAGCTAGTGAAGTTATCTGTCAAAAAAAGTGATAAGGACAACTAGCAGGAGCAGTTATCGTGTTTGACCGGCAGAAATGCTCAGAATGAGTCTGACGATGATTTAAGGACTAAAAACAGATGATCAGAAAATACGTCCCGGATTTACGGTGTTCGGCATGACGTGTGTTTGATGCTTGGGGGGGGTATGGCAGGTATGTTTTTGATGACGGAACATTGTTAAGACTTGCTTAAAAGCTCCAAAAAGTCACTGTAGAAAAATATGTTCCCTTTAAGATTTTAATAAACATTTTGCCTGTTTGTCCCCAGTTTGACAGTTTTTGTAATGTTAATAATGTTACTTCCTGTTTGGTCATGGGCAGCAAATAGGGGTATGAATCTTTCAGTCCATGGCGATTTTATTTGATTACGATTTTTGGGGTCCCGATTTGATTCAAAAATGATTCTCAATTAAATTCCAAAGTTTTTTTTTTTGTTTTTAATCTGTCTTTATATTTAATAGTCTTTGTAGCATATATTTTTTTAATGATCCAATTACTGTCCCATTGCGGTTATTACATTTATGTAGGCCTGTTTGTCAAAGTTAACAATGATCAATATTTTCTAAGGAATTTATTTGCCTATTAAGAATGTGGTTCTGGCCCTTTAACTCCGACAAGTTGTGGCTGTAGTTGGCGCATTAGCTTATTATATTAGGTCGAGGTTACCTAGCAACCATTTTGAAAACAAGGGCCAAAATTAATATAAATCACACAATAGTTATGATTTGACAAATAATGACTTCATAGTACCTTCATTTTGTTGAATGACAGTTTTAAACTGTCAGAAAGATGTTTCAGTTTAGTGTTAACAGTCTCTTTATTTTTAACTGTCGCTTTTTGATGACATAGGTGGAGGGATTCCATTTTAGAACTCAGCATTATTTCCTGTAGTCTTAAGCTTTTATGTTTCAAAATTTCTTCACAAACTGCAACTTCATGGATGTAAAACTATGAAAAATGTTTACCACAGGTGTCCTCCCACCAAACTTAAGTCAGAATGAGAACCATCATATAGATCATATAGACTTTAATCTTGAATTTTGAACAAATGTGTAATCATGATAGGTAGGGCTGTATTAGACTAAAACTGGCTGCCCTCTACAGGATTTTAAAATGTTCTTCGGTTTAAAGACGTGACACAAAGTTTGCAGACATAAGGACATTTTACAATTATTGTCTCACACTCGCATGAAGGACAGCAACACCACACATTTTTCAATTTCGGGAATGATTTGTTACAAGGGCAGGAGAGCGCAACCGTCATGTGGTCAGACGCAGTGAAATGAAAACAAATGCACAAGGATCCGATGCATTCCTTTCCTCTTATTTAGAGTTAAAATAAAACAAAAAGAAGAAAAGTGTGTTATGAAGGACACATTAGAGTAAACTATTCACTCAAGGTAAGGAGCCTGTTGGTGTCACTGTAGTGGTGATGAACAATGAAAATGTTCACACAAACTCTGCAATGGTTTTGTTTGTACTATTTCTAACTTTTAAGAGTGGACACTAGGCAAGGGCTGATCTTATTGGCTGCAGTAAAGTTATTGGAACATTGCAAAGTGAGGTTTGCGAGCGACAGTCGCACTGATCCCACAGACGTCCCATGACATTAATTGCTAATCAGGCTTAAAAATCTTTGAAAAATCTTCTTGTGTGCAGCAGGCTTTAAGGAATTCTTGTTTGACTAAAGACATGAGCATCGATTGAGTGACTAAAGGGGCAAGGGGATCTGGCAAAGTTCTCAAAACTATTAAAGTGTTTCTATGATCAGACCAAATATTTGACCCAAACTGCACTGCAATGACAGGCTCAAACTATTTATATAGGAAAGTACTACTAAATAACATATTACACCTAAAAAGGTGAATGAACTCATAATTCACTCCTTAATTCTCATTATCCCAGTAATAATTTGTGTTCTAATAAAAAGTAGTCAAGAACTTTGATGGAAATGTGTATTTTAAATTGGCATTTAATAGGCCAGTAACAGTGACAACAAAACACTGATCCACACTTAAATTAATCTTGTGTGTGTGAGTTTGATTTTAAACTTCATCTTTGCGTCTCTCCGCAGGTATTCAGACCATAGATTCAACACAGGCCCTGTTCCTGCCGATTGGCGCGTCTGTGTCTCTGCTCGTCATGTTCTTCTTCTTTGACTCCGTACAGGTGGTGTTCACCATCTGCACTGCAGGTAAATACTGATGTCAACCATTACAGAAGAGCACTAAGCACCAATTTAGTGTTATGAGCCTGCACATTTCTGTTAAGTGGCTCCTCGTTGGGACACGGCTCATTGGTGTTTTCAAATTCCTATGTAAAGGCTGTTAGCTTGATCAGGCTAAATGGTACAAGCCATTGAAGTTTATTGTTGGTGTTCTTTGTGCCTGTCCACAGTTCTTGCAACAATTGCATTTGCATTCCTCCTGTTGCCAATGTGCCAGTATCTGACGCGACCATGTGCCCCACAAAACAAGTAAGTCCAGTAAATATACTTTTTTTGGATTTCCATTTTATCATTTGTGTGCATTTCATTTGTTCGTGTTGGTCTCAAACCCACACACCTCTAAGAAAAACTTGCAGCAAGAAAACGCTGCTTTGACAAAGTCCTTCATACACACTAAGTTTTGTTAGAAAAGTTATGTTGGAACTTTTAATGAATGGGTATTTTTTTTTTTCTACTCTCCACACCTCTGATTATACATTGCAGTGTCAAGTGTCCAAAACCTTTTTGCTCTTAAGCATTTATGGAAACGAACACGAAAGCAACCCACCCATCACCCTTTGGATCCAGAAACGTCTTTTGTTACTAACTTATCATGTTTCATAACCTTTGTCTTCTTAACAAAGACCAATTATGAAGGACAGCTGTTGCCCACCTACTGGAAGTAGGGATGCACCGATCCAGCTTCTTCAGATCCGATCCAGATTTCGATACTTGGGCATTAAGTATCTGCCAATACCCGACATCAACCGATACCAATGCAGAGACTAAAAATAGCATTTATTTTCTTAAAATGAGAATAATGTGTGATAAAAAATTATCCAGATGGGTTGTGTAACTGTTATTTATCCTTCAACTAACAGCAAAACAACTTTGTGTAAGTAAAACCTCAAACATCATGATGTTCTGGACCAACAAGGGCCTGGCACTGGAGCAACCTATTTTTTTTATTTATTTTTTTTAGTCGCACTGACTACATATTATTAGCACAGACAAATCATGTAGAACACATGTGCCAGTTTATACGATCATAACAGCGACAATGCAGTTATGCACCTGCCCATTTAGCTGTATTCGAGTGCTGGTGAGCATGACTGAAAAGTTTAGAAACCGTGGCTCCTCCCTCTCTGCTGCTGTCTGTGTGATGTAGGACCAACACTGGAGTTTTGGAGCAGCAGAGACTGAAAACAGGGACTGATAAAACTTTTTCAAACGGCCTATTGTTACAGTACTCATTTTTTCTCTTGCACAGACTGGACTGACTGATAGTAGCACAGTCTAGAAAACATCATTGCATATGCAACTCAGTCTAGAGCCCTGAAAGGTCTCCTGCTTTGTACACACCAGGCCTGAATAATTTGGGAAAAATTTGCAGAAACACATTTTTTGTGGACATAATACTGCCTAAATAATTATTCAAATGTCAGTTATATTACAATTCTTTCGAAGTTTTCTCATTTCTCATCTAATTTTTTTGACTGATGAAGGTGATGGAACCTCATATTGATCAGAATCAATTGGCCATTATCGGTGAACAAAATTCACAAACTAGGAACTTGCTTTGCCAGTTAGGTGCAACATATAACAATGAATAATAATAATAGAAATGTTAAATGTATAAACTATGATAAAATAAGGGCATGCAATAAAATATGTCTAGAATAAAAATGAAATACAATAGACATACAGGACATAAGATCAGAACAATAATGCAAACTTGCAGTGCAAACAGTGGAGTAGTATTATTTACATTATTAAAGTGACAGGTATTATTAAGGTGGCAGGTGTTCATGAGTCCAACAACAGAGGGATAGCAACTGTTCTAGTGGCAGGAGGTTTTGGTTCAGAATGACCGTAGCCTGAGGGGGGCAGAGACTTTCCTGAAGTCCACGATCATCTCCACTGTCTTCTGGGCGTTGAGCTCCAGGTTGTTGTCGCTGCACCAGGACACCAGCCGGGCCACCTCCCTCCTGTAGACAGACTCATCACCATTCGAGGTGAGTCTGATGAGGATGGTGTCGTCCGCGAACCTGATCAGTTTTACAGAGCCGTGGCTGGAGGTGCAGCAGTTGGTGTACAGGGAGAAGAGCAGTGGAGAAAGTACACCGCCCTGTGGAGTTCTTGTGCTGATCGTCCGAATTTCCGAGACATTCTTCCCAGCCGCACGCACTGCCTCCGGTCCGTCAGGAAATCAGTGATCCACCTGCAGATGGAGTCAGGCACGTGGAGCTGAGAGAGCTTGTCCTGGAGCAGAGCAGGAGGATGGTGTTGAATGCAGAGCTGAAGTCCACAAACAGGACCCTGGCGTAGGTTCCCGGGGAGTCCAGATGCTGCAGGATGAAGTGGAGGGCCAAATTGATGGCGTTGTCCACAGATCTGTTGGCTCTGTAGGCGAACTACAGTGGGTCCAGGGCGGAGGAGGTGAAGGACTTGAGGAGGGACAGGACCAGGCGCTCAAGTGACTTCATGACTACAGACGTCGTTTAGTCCAGTGATCCAGGGCTTCTTTGGGACAGGGACAATGATGGACGACATAAAGCAGAACTAAGTAACTTCAGCGACAGAGCTCCCCCTGCAGGTCTCTTGTGAAAATACACTACCAGTAAAAAGACGCTAAAAGATATCTTTTTCTTTTTTTTAATCCTTCTTTTTATTATTTATTTATTACTTTAAAAGATTTCATGTCGCCAAATATAAAAAAGAGAGCCAAGGTTTCTAAGAAGAGCTGTTTTCGAGTTGCTGTCAGGAAATGTTGCAAGGCTGGTTTTCCGTGCAGAGATGGCGAGGGTTTCAAACGCCCGAACAACCACCACACGGATTTACAAAAACTTTTAAAAAATAAAAATGTTACATAGTTCTACTTCAAAGCAGGCTGGGACAAGGCATGACTCAAAGGAGGTGTTTAAAAATGTCTCTGAAGACAGGCGTCAGCTCATCTGCACAGTGTGTCAGGGTGGCGGGGTAGACGCCGCCTGGTCCAGCAGCTTTTTGGGGTTGGCCGAAGCTTTCTGCCAGGTCATATCATCAGACTTTACTTTAGAGTTTATTTAACACGGCTTAAGTAAAAACCTATCCACACTAAAATGTCTTATATTGTGACCGCACAGAGCATTATTTACTAGCAGCCTTACATGTAGTGTATAGTGTTGTGATTTTGTTCCACTTTTCTTGAGTAGTTGTAATTATGTTACACTCTTAAAACAGGGTTTAACATCACATCCTTGTTTCTTCCAGAATTTCCTTTGGGTGCTGTGGGCGCTTCACACTCGCAGAGCTGCTGTCCTTCTCACTGTCTGTGATGTTGGTGCTCATTTGGGTGCTGACTGGACACTGGCTGCTCATGGATGGTATGCGATACTACTCTTAAATGGTCTATAGCAGGGGTGCCCTCACTTTATTATAAATGATTAAACACAGAATAGTCTAATAATAACATTTTATTAAAATATGCTGCAATATCAAACTGGCTGATTATTTTGAAGATAAAATATAGTGGCCACAACTAAATCAAGAAGGCCTATACTATTATCAGCAGCATTATCAGGTAGGTGTAGCTCATCGTAGGTGTAGTAATACTTATGAGACAAACTGCATTGCATGACAGTGGAGTGCTCCCACTAACAATTACTACTGTAGTCATGTATAGAAGCACACAAAGTTTATTGTCTGTTGTGGATAAAATGTGCTGACACAAAGTTCCACACCAGATATAAACAGATAAGATTTATGTTTTTGAGATGGACTGGTAGACTGTGAAGTAATGGGCGCTCCTAGTCTATAGTAAGCATTTTTTAGGCTTTTTATACTACTTTGCACTAAAGGAAATACCAAGTCCAAGAGTAGAATAATCTGTGTGTAGAGAGAATCCCTGCAGCTTTACTCACTTATTAGATGCTGTGCCAGCAGATGGTGCTAGGACTGTATGTGTTGAAATTAAAAGTAGTTATTAGGAGCTAAAAACAAAGCCTGCTTAGTCTCTTAGGTTAGACTCTCAGGCCTTTCTGTGTGGAGTTTACATCTGGAGATGGGTCCCCGATCTCTGCAGCAGTTCACTGCTCTTGATCGATGACATTTGGTGAAGATCTTTGGACTAGGAAGACTAGGAATTTAATGGAGATTTACTTGAAGGGAAGAGAAAGCAGCTATTTTGGGGTTAATTTGCAGATGCAGGAAAACTGAAAAGTGCAATTGAAGGTAAACATGACTCCATTTGATGAAGTTACAACCTTTTTCACAATATAGGTACAGTTAAGATCTTATGCTGCATTTTAAATGAGAATGACAACTGTGTTCTGTCTGTTTTCCCATCAGCTTTAGCCATGGGTTTGTGTGTTGCCATGATTGCCTTTGTGCGACTGCCCAGTCTGAAGGTGTCCTGTCTGCTGCTGTCGGGGCTGCTCATCTATGACGTGTTCTGGGTATGACACACACAATGGCACATATACTGTAGAGAAACTAAGGACCATTTTAATTTAAAAACATACACTGGTGTGAGTGTTAATACAGTTAACGAGATGATTGTGATATGAAGACATTACAAAATGGCTTCAATAAAACTTGGTGATACACAAAATGGTTAATATAGTAAGCAAACAATTGACAAACCTCCCTTTGTGTAGAGCTAAAATGGAAAGAGTTGTGAACTGTACTGGATAATTGCTGAAGTCAGTGCTTACACCTATTGTTGTATCCCTTACCTTTAGTTAAGTGCTGCAACTAATGATTATTTTGCTAATCGTTTTTTGTAGTGGTTGATCTTTCGATTAATCACTGTTAATTAGATTGTAAAAGACCAGTGAATGATATTTTTGCCAAATTTGACCAAGATGGGCTTGAAAACATTTTAATTTCCAGGAAAAAATAAATTTTTAAAAATCATCAAAAACACTAGATGTAGACATTTCCTTCTTGAGTTATAAAACCTCTTCTCTCACGGCATGTTTTGGAGTTTGTGTATTGTCCCTTTAAAGATTTTTTGATTACTAAATTACCTTGTGATTAACTCAATCAATTATGCAGAAGAAAATGTATATTTTGTGATTATATTGAGACTAATTATCCCTTATTGTTTCTGCTCCAGGTGTTCTTCTCAGCCTACATCTTCAATAGTAATGTGATGGTTAAAGTGGCCACTCAGCCTGCTGAAAATCCCATAGATGTCTTGTCCCGGAAGCTTCATTTGGGGCCAGGGATGGGCCGGGATGTCCCTCGTCTCTCTTTACCTGGAAAACTGGTCTTTCCCAGGTAAGGCTTATGAAGCACCAGAGCTGATACTCCTCAGAAGACTTTGAGTGTGTTCATATTTAGTGGTTTGGAGGCAGAATGTCCACAGCAGTCTTCGTGACATAGGTCTAGTTTGCGTTCACAGTTCACAGGCCGAGAGCCTCTATTACAAGGCTCACTGAGTAAATCTTCAGTCTTGGTTGCTAACAGTACAAAAGTTGAAAATTTCCCGGCTCCAGAACATTTCCTGATGTGCTATTGGCTGAGAGGAGAGGAACGTCACACATGGTGATAGCTGTCCGCTGTTTTTGTCTTTAAAAAGACTATAACAAAAGGGTATGATTAACAGCAAAAGTGTAGAAATATTAGTGGCGACACATTTACTTCATTTCCATGATAAATGTAAATCATCTCAGCAGAAAACAGTCTCCTCCCTCTGTGGAGATCTATCAGCTGCACAAAAAAGGCTGTTGGCCCATCGCTTATGAGTTCTGTCAAACAAATTGAACTGACTGAGTGCGCAGTATCATCACTCACCATTCGCTCTCACAAATTTTCATTCATACACCAGTGTACTTGGACACTGGAGGCAAGGTGGATCAAGTGTCTTCGCCAAGGACACGACAACAGTTTACTCCTCACTGCGGCACCTGTACTACGAAGCTGGATTAGTGGGTTAGCGAGGTAACTTTGGGGTTAAACCTGGAGTGATGGTACTACGAGTCTGGTTCACTTCCTCCCAGTAAATCTCTATGGCAACAGGCTGTAAACTCCTAACCTGCTGCGGACCAGGTTACGTTCCTGGCAGCCCAAACGGCACATGCAGCTAACCAGTCAGATCTCACCATCGCTATAATAGCACCCTTTTTCCAGAATCCTGTGTATTTGGTCTATGATTTGAGCGCACGGATTGTACAAAGAGCACTCTGCAAAGAGAATTTTCAGGGATCGCCAAAATATTTCCCTAATGATTATCTTTTTGAGAGGAACCAATGCTCTCGTGAAGGAATCAAGTTAAGGAATTTACATGTAAATGATTAACACGCAGCTTGTCATAGCCTTATTACCTACCACTTTGCACAATATTCTTCTACTTATTACTTCCATAGGGTTACAACTGCAGTGTAGAAGACAGGTTAATTCAAACTCAAACTAGAGCTTGGTTAATGCCCCCATACTGTTTCGTGAAGAGATGTCATTTGACTTGATCAAAGCTCGTAACGTGTAGTGACTCATAATCAAACTTACGCATTGAGTGAATCAGCAATCCTTTCCCAGCCCTCTTTTCTGACTTTAGCTGATGCCACTGTGTTTTTGAGAATGAAAGCTTGGTCCTCCTGTGAGAAGTACGCTGCTCTGCCCCTCTAAGGAACTTATAAGGAACTTATCCAGGATGAGTTCAGCCAGCTTCGTAGTTTTCCCCGCGGTCTCCAACCCAAGTTTTAATTGGGTCCAACCTGGCAAATGGCAATAGCTCAGTTGGTAGAGTGCTGATTGTATGATCCAAAGGTCAATGGTTCAAATCCCATTCATAATAGAATGGTTGACCAGTCAGTTCCAGGTCAGCGGTGCAATTCCACCTCCCACAGATGAATACTGTCATTGTGTCCTTGGGCCAGACACTTACCCACCTCGTCCCAGTGTCTGTGTTACTTGTTACTTTAAAAAAAAGTAATTTGAGTACACACATCGTGTTACCAACTAACATTTTACCCCAAAACTGGTGATGTACCGCAAATGTGAAATAAATACTACTTGTAATTGTCCCGGGTCTATTGCACCATTAGGCAAAGTTTTTAGACTCTACTACAGCAGAGCAGGGAGATAGAGCGCTATGCTGAATGAAGCTGCATAGATAACAGTGTGAAACATAGAACTACGTGCTTTCAACAGATTACAGTGGTGCACAGTGAACACACTAGATCAATCTTTTTTACTTTTCTTACTTTAAATATGTCATTTAGTGCTTAGTTACATTTGAGAGTTTATTTCTCCAGTGCATTTTCGTGTTTTACTGAAATTCCTCCTGGGATTTGTCTAGCCCCTCACCTTAGAGCCGGGAGTCAAATACTGATCATAGACGCAGCGACAGAAAGACTCACTCTGCGAGCAAGATACTAAAATATCAATATATCTGAGACCTGTGAGCCACAATTTTGAGCTCAAGATTCAAGATTCTTCTTACTTTCTTGTTTGGATGTTTGCCTCACAGAGTTGTCACCACTGAAGTTTGTTTCTTGTTGTTAGCTCCACGTAACGCCACTTTTAGCGCAGCTCTACCATCCACTAAAATTCTCCACTCTTCCACCACGTGTTTCAAAAGCCACACGCCGCTTTCCTCCGCTCATGCCGCTCAGATGAGGTCAATTCTGTAAAGTTTGTTGCATGAGTTGACCTGGAGTAGAAAAGAGACAGCGCAGCAGCCGCAGCTTCTCAGCACCGCAGAGAAGCGCAGGGGAGAGGTGCTGCTGCAAAGGCTCATGGGACTTATAGTTTTACAATAGTTTTATTGTAAATTAATTAGAAATGCCTTGTGGGCCAGATTAAAACCTCTGCGGCCGTACCTTTGACACTCCATCTCTAAAGCGAATACTGAAACAGCCCAGAGTTACTCACAATTAAGCAACAAAAACAAAATATGTTAGTTATAAGTGTAATACTGACAAGCTGAATGTATTGTGTCACACAGTTCCACAGGAAGTCACTTCTCGATGCTGGGGATTGGTGACATTGTGATGCCAGGACTGCTACTATGTTTCGTCCTGCGATATGACAACTACAAGAAACAAGCGAACGGAGAGGTACCAGGGACGGCCAACATGTCAGGAAGGATGCAGCGAGTCTCCTATTTCCACTGCACTCTCATTGGTTACTTTGTGGGTAAGTAGTGAATGAAACTCTGTGATGGCAATATAATAATGTATTATTAATCCCTTTAACTGTAATATTAAACTGATGTGTGCTTATTTATAGGTCTGCTGACAGCCACTGTGGCCTCTAGGATTCACCGCGCTGCACAGCCTGCTCTGCTCTACCTGGTGCCCTTCACCCTGCTGCCTCTGCTTACCATGGCCTACCTGAAGGTATATTCATAAGACCAGATAAGAATACTCAGAAAGCAAATAATATTTTTGTAGATAAGGGCAAGCTACAGTTTTGACCTATTTGTGTAGTGATTAGGTAACATTACCTAATTTGATCAGCATTTTTCAACTTTTTAATTAACTTAAGTTAACTTAAGCTTTGGTCATATTTTTATGAAGTGATACCAAATTAATGGCAGAACCTGTGAAGAGAAGTGAGCGCAAGCAAGCTTCCATTGTCTGCATTAAAGGGACTGGACCTTTCCCATGTAATAAAGTAGAATTTGTTTTGTCACAGTGCAAATAAATTGCATACATTGTGTCTATTTGGGTGAAAACGAGTCCATTGTGCTCTTTTTGCATCTAATTAGTGTTTTATTCTCTGCGCTATGCGTTAGCATACTAGTTGTTACTGTTACTGCAAAACTCGCTCTGGGCTCAGAGTTGAAAAAAAGACTTTTAAAGACATCACGATGAATATTTAGAAGCCTCGGAATGCATTATGTAAGTGAGCAATGCATGTGCACTAATGCAAAGAGTTTAAAATGACGTAGTTCTGGTTTTCACCTTTTTAAGACCATAAAAATCACCATTCATATTACGTTAAATACACCAGTACAGAGCTTAAACATGACTAACACAGCTGTGCTGTTGTAAGCCAATATCTGCAAAGCACTGCCCTGACCTTATG
Organism: Rhinogobius similis; assembly: GCA_019453435.1. Lineage (NCBI taxonomy): Eukaryota > Metazoa > Chordata > Actinopteri > Gobiiformes > Gobiidae > Rhinogobius > Rhinogobius similis. Next base: position 35,124,160 of record CM033619.1, on the reverse strand, counting down.
TCTCTTGTCCCCTTTAATTAGTGCAGATTTAACATCCAATAATATCATCCAAAGTGTGGGGGGGTCTCTACACTTTTGAAGAAACGCCGTAGTTTCTGTATTCTACTGCATTTTAAGCGATAATGGGCCACTGATGCTTGATAAAGCATCATCTACAAGTTTTTCCAGCCATTCTCAAAGCCAAAACCATTTATAAAGCCCATTCTAAAAGCCCTCATATTTTATATATTTTGCTATATTTCCCGTTTCATCGCCAAAGACTTTTAAGGTAATGTTTTGTGTTGTGCAACATTCATCACATAGTAGTTGTTAAAAACCACCCATCTTGAATCAGTGCTCTTACCCGGAAGTAGAAAACGCCTAGGTTCGGCTTGAGACCTGTCTCCCACTGCCAGGGTCAAGTCCAAGTGCTGGTGGATTCAGCAAGCAATGCTGGAGAAAATAAACTGTGTTCAAAGCAAAGTGAAATAACTGCAGCATCTGCAGATTCAATGTTCCATTTGGGTTCCAATCAGCTTCGTCCTTCCTCCTCTTCTTTTAACCAAGGCTGCAACTAATTATTGTTTAGTAGCTTTCAAGTCAAACAGTTATACAGTTAGTTTTTCAATTAGTCGACAAGTCAAACGATTGTTCCTGTGACAAAATGATTGGATAAATATATGGCTAAAATGCTGTTTCATGCATGTGATACACATTTAAACTCACCTGGGGCAAGTAACAGGTGTGGGCAATATAAAAATCACACTTGGAAGCAGATAAAAAGGAGAGACTTTGACTCAGTCTTCGCATTGTGTGTTTGTGTGTGGCACACTAAGCATGGAGAACAGAAAGAGGAGAGGAGCACACACAAATATCAGCAATCTCAAGGTTACAAGTCCATCTCCAAACAAGTTCCAAAGAAATTCAAGCTGTCCTGCAGGCTCAGGGTGCATTAGTGTCAGCGAGAACTATCCGTTGAAATTTGAATGAAATGAAACGCTATGGCATGAAGCCAAAGAGACCACTGCAATGACCAGCCGCTCAAGCACTCAGACCAGCGCTCTGAAGCTTCTCTGACGCTCCCTCCTAGTCCCGAGTCCCATTTCGCATCGGTCCTCTCGAGAGATCCCCGCAGGTCCCAAAGGTTTTGTTTATTTTTTTGCAATGCATTGGAACTTGAAACTTGATGAGCTGCGGTCACGCCCACCTCTCACAGCATTCATTCATAAAGTTAGTTCATCGATCCATTCTGTGATACATCCACCTCCACCTGACGTTCAGAGCTCTTCTCCACGCGTCTCCACCTGCTCTGTTCATCACGCAGCGAGCGCGATCAGACACACGCTTACACGCACACACACACACGTCACACACACACACACACACACACGTCACACACACGTCACACACACACACACACACACGTCACACACACGTCACACACACACACACACACACACACACGCTCTGCTCTGTGTATCCACTGTTTCCGCCGGACACTTGACATTGAGGTGTTTTAGTCGGTCGCCGATCAATTCATAATTTCATGGAAACAGGCTCTACGCAATGTTTTTTTTGACATTTGAAGCAGATTGATACAGTTTTGCGCAAAAGCATAATGAAAACTCAGCCACAGCTATTTAAGGCTGACGGACTGTCTTAATTGGACCATATTCATTATTCTGTTATGTATCATTTTGGTTGTTTGTGCCCATTAAGGTTGTTTTATTAGGATTATCTGGTCCATATAAGGATAATAATAGACTCCAGGAAATGTTTCCCATGTTATGTTTTTCACTGCACTAGTTTTTAAGCTTATTTGTTACGATTCTGGCCATTCACAGAATGCATTACGCCCTGCATTTGCTTCACTTCACCTCATATTCTGGCGTGATCATGCCTCTTGTTCAGAACTCCATGACATCACTGTTTGCACTGGCGCAAAATGTCATCATTAACACGAGCTCTGTGCTGCCGCAAAATATGGCCCTGATCTCAATCCCATTGAACACTTGGAGAGAACTTAAAATTGCTGTTGGGAAAAGGCACCCTTCCAATATGAAAGACTTGGAGCAGTTTGCAAAGGAAAAGTGTCCAAAATTCTGATTTGAGAGATGTAAGAAGCTATTTATGGTTATAGGAAGAGATTGATTCAGTTATCATTTCATGTGCAACCAACTATTTTTTTTTATTTCTAAGTATAGCAAATAAGTATAGCAAAAAATTTGGAATTTCAATACTTTTTGGGGAAAAATGCTTGAAAAGCAAAAATGATCGTCTTCTGACACATAATTTAGAGTGAGTGTGTGTGTGCATCTATGTATCTGTCTGTCTATCTGTCCATATTCCCGATGAAGATTATTTATGCATTTATGTTAGTAGTTTTAGATTAGTTTTAGTCACAATTCGTCGCGATTATTACCGTTATTTGTTGCGTTATTTGTTTGGTTTTTTTTTACTTTTATTAACATTGATAAAAAATTATGATATGTGATGATATTTTTTCTGCACATGCTTATCTTCCTTCAGAAGATAAACCTTTGTGTTAAAAAGGTGTTTCCTTTTACAGGGAGACCTGCGGCGCATGTGGTCGGAGCCCTTTCACGCAAAGACCAGCACCTCGCGTTTTCTGGAGGTATGATGCCCTCTGGGAGCGGAGACGAGCGCGAAGACAACTGCGACGTGCGGACTCTTCTTTGGTCTGGAGGGCGAGGGCACACACAGTGAGACCATGTCGTCATCACTCATGTTTTATGCCAGTCTTCTGTGAAACCCTCTGAAGAACACCAGTGCGGACCACAACTCGGACCCAGACTTCACCCACTTGCCTCATTGTGGCTTCTTTATCATTTTGTCTGTAGCTCCCACCTTGGTCAAAAGCATTTTGTTGTACAGGATTGATCTTGTTTGCAGCTTTCTATCACGTCTCATCTCATTTAAAAGGCCTCGTTCTCAATTTTTTAAATATTCCCTGCATCAGTTAACCACTTGGACAACCTTTATGGTCAGCCCATTTTGTGGACTTTGAGTTGTGAGACCAGCCTGGGGTTTCTATATTTTTTGCATTGTTATTGTCCTTATTATTCATATTACGGAACAATTTAAAGAGATGCACAGCAGAATGGCGTGTTGCTGTTGTACAGGACAGTGCAGGGGTGAAGTGGCCCCTCCAGGTTGTGTCCTTCTTTGCCCTTGTGTTTCATCAGATCACACTGCGCTGAGCCCCTCACCTTTCATCTGCTGCCCCCATTCCCAGCCCTCAAAAATAACTATGTATTTTATTTAGAAAAGTTTTATTCTTGGCATATACAGAAATGATGCATTATAAATTGTTAAGCAGCCCCAGTGTTGTAGGGGCCGCATCTATTTGTATATATCTGTACACATGTATTTGCAATACTTTTTTTGAGTTTTTGTGTTTGGGTGCATGACTATTAGGACAGGAAACTAATGCCAGCCAGCAGATCAATCCTGCTCCATTTTGACTGAAACAATCTGTAATTAGAGGTTCGTTTTTCCTAAATCAGTCGCTGCCCTTTTGTGGAGAAAATCTACACTGGTTGACACAGTTTCCTGCTCTTGTGTTGAAGTGTGCTTGAGTTTGAGTGAGGGATGCAGGTGAGAAGATGGTTCTTTTAAATGGTTTTAATTTGAAATCATGACCTTGCTTGAAATAGTGACAATAGTCAGGTTTCCATACACCTGAGTATGTAATTAAACATGTGACTTGCAAAATGTCCAAATCTAATAATTACACTTTTAATGGCCAGTTTTATACCAGTCTTTTTCCGGATAGATGGACATATAAACAGTGTTTTTGGAAATAAATGAATGTTCATTTTAAGGTTTTGTATGTCACGTTTCATCATGGCAAGTTTTGTACTGTTTTACTGCACAAACAATGATAAACACTAAAAGCCTCTCATTTTAGAGGCTTATTACAAATTGTATGCGATAAGATCAAACACATTTTTCATTGATGGACAGCTTGGTGCATCTTATCTGAACTTTGAAAATGTCAGTGTTTCACCTCAGCTGATGAAGGCCTGACTATTGTGGGTTTTTGGATTCACATGCAGTTTACTGTGGTTAGGTTCAAAGTTACATATTGTGTTCACTGAACGTGCGTGCGCGTGTGTGTTTTGTGTGCCTGATCAAACGATGTTCACCAAGTCTGTTCAGAAAAGTGGAGACAGTTACTTGGTCATTGAAACCATGATCTTGTTCTATTCTGTGCAAACCAGTTGGATGTATTTGATCGTCATCAATCAAAAGTCTGTCTCTGTCTCTCCACTGTTTTGTGGTGCTTGCAAAGCGATAGCGAATACATACTGGAAAAATGATAGGCAGGAAGTCGAAGAGATGTGTGGATAACAATTTATTATTATTATTTTTTCCCCCTTTTTTACTTTTTTAATCTGACCGTGCATGATAAGTGTACAGTGTATGATTTCTCAGACTGCAGGGCAACAGCAGCGCGTCACACCTCCACAGACTTGAGGTCAGAAGGACTGCCACTGGCCAGCGCTGATCTCAAGGCTCAGTATAATGAACTGAACAGGCATCGTGTTGGGACATCCAGCCTGTGCAGTCTAATCTCATCATGGAACCACGACACCAAACCCTAGATTTCATGGACTGAAATGACATTGATTTACATGTATGTATACACATATATAAAAGTTTATATGTGCATAAATACATTTATAAATGGTATATGATATGACGATACAAATAAATTGTTAAATTTTTTTAATAGAAAATGGATTTGTTTTTACCCCGTTGTTTGTAAAGTTTTCTTTCTCATTAGTGCTTTAGTTTTTTTATTTTACTCATCCAGCAGAAGACCTTACTCTGTTGATACATTGATATTATGGCTGAATGGATTCTGTATAGACAATTGGTGAATAAATAAATTAAGACCTGTGTAGTGAAACATGAATCCTGAAGCGCTTGATCTCAAACACCGTCTCCCTGTGCCCTGTCCTCTTTATCCTTGTTCAGGATTCTGCTGTAAATAAACATGACTCTTAACTGTACCTTGGCCTCTGCGTCAGCCTACATTTGTGTTAAATGGAAACATTTGTTTAAGCATCTCCTTTGTACCCAATGCTGAATATATTAAAACCTGAATGGTTAGAATGAGGCATCAACAGTAAATTATTAACATATCAACTCCATCTCCAAGTATAACTTCTGGAGTTGATATATTCATCTATTGTAATTTGTCTGCCATCAATGATGTCTAGCAAAAAGCTTCCAGAGAAAACGATCGTGGTTGTAAAAACATTGCTTAGAGATAATACACTGGACTTACACATTGAAATATCTTATCAATAGAAGTCACCGAAAAAAGTAACAAGACCATAAAAGTTGACATATCAGTGAAGAAGAGACCAAAGAAATGGTCATGGTTTAGTTGTCCTTGAATGAAATCGATCATTCCTACAAAAGTTTGGTATATGTGGGTGTGATTTTAGCTCACACCAGCAGGTGGAGACAGATGACACGTATCCAGCAACAGTGGAAGTCTGATATGGGGCCCCTGATGTGGTTTCTGGTTTTAATGACAAACCACTGCTTTATGTGTTACTGTCTTCATGGATGAAAACCTGGAACGATATAAAGCCATAATCTGGATTAACATAACAGCATGAGTAAAGTTAAATAATCCAACACACTGGATACAAGGCACCACTGGGTTTTCAATTTTGTCACAAGTGAGCCATTTCACAATCAGTCGCATCAATAAAAAGAAAAATGGTTGTTGTTTGATCAGGCAGTTCACTGAGAGGAAAGGCGTGCGCTCATCAAAGTGGAAGCTAATTGGTTCCTGCAGGGCACCAGAGAGAAAAGCTACATGGGAAAATGGCCGCCTCAATGACGGAGCAAAGGCGCTGAGTCAAGAGTTTAGTAAGAGACTGCAGCCCAGTAAGAAAACTGGAGAAACACAGAGTTTTGGCCCAGTGTGAAGTCTTTTGTCTGCCTGAGCCTCTGCAGTTCCTCAGTGATAACAGATCAATGGACAGACGATGAGTCTGGGCCACAAATGAAGTAAACGCCATTTGACTAAATATATTCATGAGACAGGATTAACCGTAGAGAGGGGCAGTGTTTACCAAACAGTTGGAGCCCAAGGATTTGGTAAGATTTTTTTATAGTTGTGCTTTTCTATACTAGTTAAAACACTGGTATAAATATGTTTTTATTTTAACCATTTTTGTTTATTCTTCTGCCAAACAGCACATCTTAAATTAAAACAAGTAATGAAACCAAAACACTTTTTTATAACCAGCCTAAACAATAAGAGAATCGTTTAGTTTCTAGATGCATCAAACTCAGGAATTAAATTTAACCATTCTACATTTTATTTACATAGTGCCTATCTGACCCAAACTGTACTCACAACCACCCATATGTATTAGCTCACTCCATGTCCGTGTCAATTTTTTAGTTGACTAATACACATTTTGGTCGACTAAAACCCGATTGATTAACTAACCGACTTAACGCCAGCAGCCCTCATAGTGCCCATGCCTGTGAGGTTTTAAGATTTTTGTGTGTGTTTTGAGGCTTTGTTTGAAGTCCAAAGGAACGGATAACCTGACTTACTGACTGCAGCGAGAGGAGGGGGGGCTGGACGTTGACTTGGTGGTCTGCTGCTGCTGGTGAGTGGGTGGAAGGGGGTTGTGACAGGTCGCAGGGGTCAAGGCAACCAGGGCCCGCCCCTCGTCACCTATTGGTCGGTGCCACTGATGAGCCGCTTGCCGCTTTGAAGCCCAGAGGTGCACAGATTCCACCAGGGACATGGGGATTGTAGCATGTCGTTTGGAAGACATTTTTGGCAAGATGGTCCTAAAGATGGAGAGGCTGACCGTTACTGGGAATGCAGGCTTTTGTGTTGATGTCCAGTGTGGGCTGATAGTGAGATTACAGACAGGCAGGTGACAGGGCAGCCTCCAGTGACCCTCAAGACGGCAAGGAGCCATGTTAGGGCTCACTGTGGAGGAGAACATATATTTGAGTTCTTACACAGTTAAAAGCAGGTATCATGTTAAGTTTACACAGTGCACTACAGAGTTACAAACAAGCACGAAACATTACCAGACGTTAAACTCAATCCTAACCAATAGAACATAATGTAACCACAAATTTAAAAATACAAAATAATGATGACAAATACAATGACATCACTATAAAATGGTACATAATGAATAAGTACTTGATATATAACATTCCCAGCCTTGATGTTTGCTGAATGTCCCTGCCCTCTCTCCCCGTTTCTCTCTGGAGCTGTCCTGTCGACTACAGCCTTCAAGACAGAAAAATCTTTGAGAAAAAGAAAAAAAAAAATCTCATGGATAGTTTTTACAAAACTATAACATATTTTCAAGAGATATACACAAAGGTATGTAAACATAACTGGGGCCTCTTTAATAGCATTAATAGCAGTTGATAAGCTTTAAAGAAGAGGATGGAGTTTGGGGATGAGTAATAACTGCATTACAATGAAGATTTTTGCTATATTTGAAAACGTTTGAAAGTTTTGGGTAGTACATACCATATTGTAGTGACCTAAATGTTTTTTTGTTTTGTTATGTTTGTTTTTTTTTGCTTTGATAGACACAGTGGTCCACTTATAAGTCTAATTCATCTGATAAATTTGGTAATTTCATTTTACATTATCCATAAATCTTTGGTCAAGTTTTGCGTGAAATACTGAAACAGCAAACTCAACTTGTAGTGATTCCTGATAACGTTCCTGAGCATTTGGGCCAAAAAAATCTCTTTGCCTCGTCTGTTTCTCCAAACTATATATACAATCTTATTTCCAGCTAATTTATAAAATGAAAATGATGAATTTTCTTTTGATTTTTCCTTCTCTTTGCCTTTTAAAAGATAATCGTCTTTCTTTTCTCCCTTTCACATGTGAATTATTTTAAGTATTTGGTCTTCATAATAAAACTTGCCCTACACCGTCCAAACGTATGGGGCTCGTTCAATCTTTACATTAAAAGGGTGTGTGAGTGACTGGGCCGTGATTGATCGTTTTCCTCTCTTCCTTTAATCATGTATTGACCTCAGATTTTTCCTGAGACCTTGCTTGTGTTAAATTTATGTAATGGCCTGCTTTTTTTTTTTTTACTTTTACCTGCTCTCTCCGTCCAGCATGATTGGATTTAGCGTCGCGGTGTCGAGAGCGGACACAGAGTCGTCGGTAGCGGTGCGATGAGCGGTGCGGGTCATTTGGAAAGTGCTGGTATTTATTGGCGGTGGCCCCTTCTCGTGTTAATAGCAGCTCTTTCCCCTGCACTGCTCCCTGTGTTGCAGCCAACCAGGCGTCCCGGGCTTGTTTAAGTAAGGCCTATACTGCCTGGGCGCGGGTGGATCCCCTCTGGCCCTTTGCCCTTCGACCTTGTGCATTCCGTATGTAAAGTGAGGAATTCTTCTGAACTTCACCGTGAGTTTTTCATCCCTGTGGCGTCTGTAAGATCGAGAAAAGTCACCATGTGCGTTGCTACTGCGTGATGGGGTTTGTTGTTTGGCACTGGTTTGTCTCGCTGTGGAGGACGAGGGCGCGCTGCTTCAATTGCCTTCAATGAATCCTCTGGGATCATGACTAATTGATTTAATGGCGGATGTGAAGCAGTGGCTGTGTGGAAGAGGTGGAGGAAGTGGAGTTAGGAGGCTACACTTCGTCTTGAAGCGCCGCCACAGCGATGCGTAATGAGACCCAGACGCACAAGTATAAGGGCACGAGGAGGGGAGGTCAAAGTGATTGTAATATATCTGATATGCAAAATGTGTTGTATTTTTACAGCGTGCCATGGGGGTCCATCTCATTCCAAACAGGCAAGGAACGGGCAGCCTTCAAAAATAATCTAGGTATTTTTTTTATTTTTTTTTTTTTTGCAGACAATCAATGGTTTTCTTTTCTCCATACCTCATGCATCAAAGGTGTATTACTTTGGTGGTTTATTACGAAATAACAATTTATGCATCAACCAACATAAAATGCAAAACGCGGGAGAAATGAGCAAAGGAAGACCGACGGCTATGTCTTAGATTCAACAAATGAAACAATTATCACTCCCAGAATTATAGCAGGACTAATAATAAGGCCAAATATGTATGATCTCACAATGAAAGCATGACAACCAAATGTTGTAGTTAGCGACATTAACATGCGACAATAAAGGCACTTCTTCTGCCAGTGGGGTGTGTTGTGATCGAGCTATAGTCTAGTAGAGGTTTATTGTATTCATCCTACTTAAAGGCATAAAATCAACAACGCCAAAATTTTATAAAAAGATAAAAAGAGACTCAAAAAAAGTATAATGTTTGTAATCGTTGACATTTTGGCTTATCGAAAGGTTAAACATGCTTTTTAACTTGTAGGTAAAGTTTACCTATTATTATTTTTGATTAAAAAACGGTCACTGTTTTGTTTATCCCCCTGATTTATAACTTGGTCATTAGTCTGTAGCAAAAATTAAGTTAAAACTTTGTAGTTAGAAAATATCCTAATAACTGTGTGGCAGCAAGTGTAGCCTATCACACAGATCAAAGTAAATCTAAAAAGCTCAAATTTAGCTTTTATAAACTGTCTCTTGTTTTGTTTTACACCATGTTACCCAGGAACTTTCAGACCTGGACCCTCACATTTGGATTGTATCATTACTTTTTGAGTTGATTATTAACTATTTCTCTCAAAATTGAAAAAAGTGATACAACAATGTTAAGACATGTCTCTGTTGTCCCATTAACCTCACTGTTTTCTATTACAGACTTGGAACGGATCAGAGCTGAGCGCTGACCTGGACCTGGGACCTGATGCACGGACGAGATGATGGCCACAAGGTGAGGGTCTTCTGCTGTTTGTGCTATAGGAGAGTTGTGTGTGCTTTTGGAGACAGAGCTGTAAAAAAAAGAGCCGTGCCACCCACACAGCTGGAATGTCATGCATGCGATCCATAGAGTCTGTTTCAAGAGGGGGGCGCGGGGGGAGGGGCAGGAGACAGAAGACTGGGGCTCTCTCCTTGCTCCCAGCGGGGTCCTTCACTAAAATCGGAGATGTATTATTAACCGTATAAACACATAAGCAAAATGACAAACTATAAGTTGATATTGTTGTTTATAGTGGGCCTCCAAATCTGTCGCGGGCCGCCCTGTGTGTAACTGTTCAAAAGAGTAAAAGGGGAGGGGGCCCGTGTGCACATATAGACGTGAGACGGAGCGATGGGGGTTGGGGTAGAGGTTAAAGGCCACAGGAAGAAAGGAGGTACGTTTTCGGAGGATGGGAGGCTTGTAGGAAAAAAGAGAGAGGTGAAGGAACAATACGGCCCATGTTTAAAAGGCTTTTTGGAGCAGCCCCCGGGACGTCCCACAGGCAGCGGCAGCAGAGGGCCCCTGCTCTGAGCATGGGCCGTATGGGACCCCTCACTTACAGAAACACCAACCGCAAATAGTATCAAGAGTCTGACTCCTGCCTAACACCTCAGCTATACTCTACTGATACTGCAAAAGGATTCATTAGGGTCAGGTCATTATTTTTTGCTCAGATGTTACATATAAATGTTTACATATAAACCTTTTTTTGTTTTTTGTTAACTATATATATATATATACACACATATATATACATATACACACATATATATATACATATGTGTGTGTATATATATATATATATATATATATATATATATATATATATATATATATATATATATATTTGAAAAGGGTTTATACATATGTGTGTGTATATATATATATTTTTTCTTTTTTACACAAACTAATAGAAATAGTACATTTCTGATGGTGAAAAAAAATACTGTACAAAGTTTAGTATTCCGTTTTTTGTGACTTTTTTGTTGTGAAGACCACTTGAATTATCAAATCAGCAAAAATAAGTATAATACTTTTTTACAACAAAAAGTAATTAAATAGACACAGAAAACTATTTAATTTAATCAAATATTTTTATATCTTGACAAAGGCAGTGAAGCATAAATCTGTGACAGTTTGAGTGTCCTTAGATGAGAAGTAAACTATAAGTAAACTATAGCTTCTTACACTGTCGTTGTTGGACTGGGACAGGAGTGTGACTTCAAGAGAGAAGGTGTGATACAGTTTGGGACGGCCGATGACGCTGTATAATTAGATGAGTAAATGTCTCTGATCTCGGAGGTGAACTGTGTGTGAAACTGTCGTGTCCCAAACGGGACCAGCAGACCCCGCCCCCACATCAAACAGCTTTCTTTGCGACTGGCTGCACAATCAGATCCTTCAGAGTGGGGAGTGGTGGGCCCTGTCCCACTGGATAATGCCATTACTTCAGCTCCTCTGGCCAGGAATGCCAGATTTCACAGGCCACTACATTCTGCTCGGTGTCAATCAAAGCTCCGAGGCATATTCTGGACCTAGGGCCACCACCCGAGGGTGCAGCCACCTCCCAAACCTTCAAAAAACCACCCAGTAGACTTTTAACCAGGAGAGGGTTAAGAGGAAAGAGAAACTGTGAGGGCTTTCATCTATACATTTGATCAGATCATAATAGGTATCTGGCACCTGACCTCAGTGATTTAATAATAAAAACCTTGGACTGTTTTCAAGGTGTAAAAAGTTGTTTAGTTCATTTAAAGTTCATATGACAGATTACACGACTAAATTCACTAAAAATTTAGTTTTTCCTAGTTTGACAATTTTGGTAACATTTTAATTTTCACTTCCTGGTTGGACATGGATAGCAGCAGATGTGGCATATGTAAAAGTAGCACAATCATGTTTTTAAAACATGTTTTAACAGACTTTTCAAATATTTATTAGTGTTTATTTGTTGTGTGAAATTAAGTTCGATCAAACAAGCAAAGTTGACTAAAGTTCCAAATATAAGAATTTACACATCTCATAAAGTGTTTTTATATCATTAAATAATTTATTACTATAAATTAAATTTGAAATTATTATGGATTTGGCTGTAGTTCTGCTCATGCACAGCTCAGATGCAGATGGTACTACAGAGGCGTCTCCATAACTGTTACCTGGCAACCATACAGTATACAATGCCCAAAGTTCGTATAATTTACCTAATAATTACTATTTGACAAATAAAATATATGAATAGTTGTTATTTTGTTAAATTAACCTTTTAACTGTCTGAAAAATGCATTTTGGATATAATTTTGTTTATAGATAATATCAATAGTGGGATTCATCTTAGAACTCAGTGCAACTGTATTTTCAAACTTTTTTCATACATTTTTTTCTTCAAAAATTGCCTTTTAACTAATGTAAAAGTATGATACATATTCACCACAGGTTTTATCCTATAAAATCCCAAGCAATAATTTAAAAAACATGAAAACCTGTCATGGCAATTCAAGGACAACTCCTAAATGCATTTTTAAATGTTTAACCTGATTTATATTTGTTTAATAGTGTGCTTATTGGGATAAATGTCCCAAGAAAATGTCTCAGATGTATTAATTTGAAAACAGGCTAAGACACAAGAAAACTAACAATAACTTTAGAACGCACACAGAATCTCTCCACTATTTTAAAACTGTTTAGAATAAATTGTTAGATAAAGTATAGACTGAAATTAAGTTTCTAAATATCCATTTATTTCTAACCTAAATTTTCGGAACAAAGTTGTGACACTTTTTAGCCCATTAACTGTTCTTATGAACTACATAAATCACACCCAAGAGATCACAGACACTGATTTGTCACACATGTTGTTTGGACCTAAATTTTGGCTCTGATGTGGACTTTCTTTGGTCCCCTTCTATTCCTTGTTTAGTCCAGATCTAGTTCAGGTTTAGTTTCAGATTTAGTGCAATTATGATCTGGCGTGTGATCGCACCCTTAGTGGCCTTAGCCTCAAATAGAAGTTGATTTACTTAAACGGAACAGCCGGTCAATTGTATTGACTATAAGACCGTCTAATCATACACGCTTTTTGTTACAATTGTTTCTTTTCCTACATTTCAGTCTGTCTGTTCAGCACAGTGTATCCTGGGCACTGTCCAGTGTAATAATTAGTTTGTTACACTGTCTGAGTTCAGTGAAATTTGTGAATGGGACACAGTTAATCAGGTATTCGCTGCGCGCGATGACGCGCCGCTCGCGTCCAGCCAATCCGGGCGGCGCAGCGCACGTCCAACACGCCGCTCACAAACCAATGGATGGACAAACAGCAAAGACTAGCGCAGGGAGAGGCCAATCAGCGGGAGGCATGCAAACGAGGAATCCGCTCCGGCAGCCTCTGAATGTCAAGTAGTCAAAGATGGAGTCCGGATCTGGAGGCCGTGTGGAGCACTGCAAGCCTTCTCCGAGCTATTCAGACTGCGGCGCCTTTCAGCTCCGATTGGAACGCTTTCCCGAAGCTGTGGCGCAGAGAAACCGAGAAACAGCGCTGCGCTCGGTGCGGTTTGTCCGTAACGCAGCTTTTCTTTGTTTTATGGACAACTTTTTCCTCCTGCTCTTATGCTTGTAACGGATCGTCCCTCCCTTGGCCACATACTATGCGTGCTGGAGAGACAGGGTCTACCCCCTCCACTTGTAGCCTGCTCGGGCTCGGCTGCCACAAGCAAACTTGGAAGTTGCACCAGGATCGAGAGCTTATTTCCACAAACAAGAGTTGAGGTTGGAGGCTCGCTACAAAACTTACGGGGACGTGGTGCGTGCTTTGTGGACACCTTACGCACCATTGCCTCGTACCTACTCTATGTTCTCGTTTGCACCGTGCATTGCGTTTCTGTATCTTCATTCGAATACATGTTGTTCCCATAAGCTGTTGTGCAATCTAACAAGTCGTCAGTGTTGTATGTGAGCTGGAAGAGCAGAGCGTAAAAGGCCTAGAGGCCTGTCAATAACGTAAATAAGGTAGATAAATATAAAGAACAGGTATATCGTGTACATTATACATCGCACAGGGGCTATTTTAAGGGTCTACAACGTAGAATTGGTTCAGAAAAAACAACTAAAGAGAGCTCCGGAAACCTTAGCCTGCTGCGTTTTTTTCCTCGGTCTAATGGTATAGATTGTGTAGGTTGTGTAACAGCGCAGTAACTGTGCAAACTTGCAAGCGAACACTGTGCTTCAAACGTCTTTTTTCAGTATTTAACTGTGACTTATCAGCACCAAAGTAACTTTACTAAAGTTTGGTGCAAGAAAATCCTTGTATTGTGACAATTATGTGGTTTATTCTTTAGTGGTATGGCTGCTTTAGGTGTGGACAGCCTTTAGCTCGCTCAACCCCCCTCCCTACGCCCAGCCTCCCATTTCCCCCCAAATTAGAATGCATGTCATTCACTGTAGAGAATGGTATGGGCCCACATGCTGGGAAATTCCCATTCTCCCAGGGTGAGAGTAACCAACGCTGTTTAATTTAGGAAGTTTATTTAACTCCAGTAGGCAGGACAGTGGCATTTGTCAAGTCTTTGTAAAATAGGTCGTCTGAATTCCAGCTAAAGGACTTCTTAGAAAAGTACTCTTGTGGAAAAAGATGACTACTTCCATTGGGTGCAGAGGCTGGGGAGATGTTGTTGTCCAGCGCCCTTTTTCTGTTGCACTACTGAACATTGGGGTGAGCAGTGCAATATTAAAAGGGCATTGGCTGATTAAACAGACTTAATGACTGCCTTGAACCCATCACCATCTCATCATACCAGTTAGTGTTTTTTTTATACATACATTTTACGTTAAGATTTTATTACCTATAACTGGTAATACAACATATTTAGTAAGGTCTAATTACTAATTTTGACAATCAAATTGTGGCTCATTTAAGAGTAATTTGACGTTGCCAGTGAGGAATGGCGGTCCCTGCGTCCACGTGCTGACACATGCTGAGGTCAGCTGCTTTGACAATGTTGCACTACTGTACCATCCATTCTAGCAGTGCAATAGTATTGTCATAGCATTTGGCCTGAGCTCAAACTGTACTTATTTTATCAAAAGATAAGAAGCTAATGAACCACAACTAGTGACTGATGACTGATAGCAGCTGGTGGCACACAGCAGAGCCCCCTGCACTGTTTGCTTAGCCTGTATTTACAGAAGACACTTTGCCCACTTTGCTCATTCTAATTTAAAAGTACATGCACCTTTATGAGCAACATACCACATTGCTGACATTTTTCAACCTACATTGCAAGAAGTCCTCCGGCACACACCAAGAATAGAAAAAGTAAAAACAAGACCATTTCCTGCGTGTCTCAAGTTACAATTTTAACTGTATAGGTACAGGGCTGTGTGTCCCTTTGCTTTTCTGTGCAATAAAAATGTAAATCATTGTTCATTTAGATTAGCTTTAGGACTATTGATTTTGAAGAAATTAGCACATTGTCAAATGTGGTAAAACAATATGTGCGTAAAGGGCATGCATTGTTTAAGTATTTAACAATATATGTAAATATAAACCAGTAGAATCTGTAGATTCATTTTTCTGTACTTTCATGCACAATAATCAAGTCAGTAGAGATCTTTCTTAATGATTCACATGATTAATCTAGGGTCCTCAATCATGATTGTCCTGTCTCTTCTGTGGACTTTGTCAGTGCATTCTTGTGTGTGTCTTCACCTGTGTGTGTTTTGTCATCAAACTGACCACTGGGTGGGGGCTGTGGGGGGTGATCATCCTCATGGCTGCAGCAGGTTGAGGGGGGAGGGGACTTCAGCAAGGAATGTAGGAGCAGGCCTCTCTGCTTTCTTCCCATCTTTTCCCTCCGTTGTGTTCACATTAGGTGTCAACCTTCAACTAACTCCCCCCTTTGTTTTATGGGCACTCATGAAGCCTTGTTGGTGCAAATGTTTAACCAAAGTCCGGTTGCAGTTACACTTAAGTAATTATTAAAAACAGGACAGGAAGTGAAGCGGACTCCTTGCAGCTGTTCAGGTGATCTGACTCCTGCCTGGCTCTAATAAAGGTTTTTCAAATTGTGTAAAAGTTGACTTCACAGAGGTTTTGTAGGAGCACAGTCACTTGACTTGTGTGAAATTCACCCTGGGTAAAGAACGTGACTTGTTTAGGCTTGCTTGCAATGCTTGCTGGGAAATGGTGGAATGTGTGGAATGGGGGCTGGTTATCTGAGCGCAGAGAGCAGTGCAGAGCCAACATGTCAGCGGTGCCTCACACCAGCGTTTCATGTGAGGGATGCATAGTGACATCTGCAGCGCATTACAACCACAGCTCCACTGCGCTGTGGCCCGGGCCTGCACTGTGGCCTCTGGAGCACACCTTAGGCAAACTTAGTAAAGCTAGGAAAACAACTAACCATACTAATATCATGCTGTCTGAATTTTTATTTTCATTTTTAATAAATAAAACATCAGAAAAAAACGTATTTGTACACTTGTAAATTTAACTTGTAAGTTAAAACATTGCAAAACAGACCTTATTTAATAAATGAACATTTGAATATTCCTCCCAAAAATTCTTAATCTAATTATAACATAGACTACCGCAGCATAGAACATAGAACAGCATAGTTCCAGGAATGAAGGCACTTATATAGAATGATTCATGACTCTTAACTTGAAAAGCTAAGCCTGGGTCCTTGCAAAGGCCCAACCAAGTTTAATTATCAAATATAAATAGAAACAAGTGCTTACACATATCTGGTTGTGTTGGTCAGAGGAACAGCTTTAAAACATGTGTATGTATAAAAAGTATACATTAATATATGACAAACAAAACCAATAAAGCTTTTGATTTTAAAACAACAGGGTTTTAGAAATATTTATGCAGGTGCAGGAGACTTTTAGTACAAGGTCAGAGTACAGAGAAATGAAGACCTTTCTGTGTGCTTGAAATTATCAAAGCAGCTGATAAAACAAAGTGAGTGCACCAGCTTTCTCAGCTTTTCACAGACAATGACAATGGTCCATCAAGATAAACTTAGCCATAAGGCTGAGCCTCTCTGCAAAACCACTAGCGACAGTTTATCCAGGTGAACGACACAGTGATGAGTGAAGAGCTAAAGTAGTCCTGGTTGAGGAAATGAAATCATCCTGGAAACAGGAGGAGGTGGCAGTGTGTACAGGGGGTACATCCTCTTAGCTTGACCTGTATTCATCCAACACCCGCACAGAGTAGCGTCTATGTATCAGTTTACACAAAAAATATGGTTGCAAAATTGTTGTATCTGTTTTCCAGTGAGAGAGATAATAAAATGATGAAGTTGATGTTCTGTCCTGCTGGTCTGGGGGTGCGTATTCTCCATTTTCTCTTTGCTTAGAGAAGAGCGCAGGCCGAGGTTTAGAAACAGTAAATTCCTGCGCACCGTGTCCTGATAAAGTTTAGTCTCATGAAGCAACTCTGTCTGAGGCACAGCAGATAGCAGCAGGTGTCTTGCTGTCCCACAGTCCAACCACAGAAAACCCAATAATATGTTTCCACACTGTGCATATTTTAAAGAGATGTATTCAACGCATTATTATTATAAATGACATTACATGTACATTCATTTCACATTGGACCACAGAACACCACCAACTCCTGGTGGGACACACTGCCACCTGGTGGGTAAGAAGCAGACTGTACATGGACCAACTTAAAAGGCAGTTTAACACACAAATAAACACAAATATAAAAAACAGTTGAATAATATTGTTTTCTTGGTAAGTCAATCCTTAATATGTATTAATATATATTCACATCAATCTCAGACAGCTTGTAAAATGCAAATGTTAGGGGTTAGGGTTAGGCTTATCATATACATATATATAAAAAAAAAGCAAACAAAGATAACTTTTTGCCTTTCGAGTTGGCTATATGCGTTTGCCCTGACAGTTTATATTGGCAGCTCGTGTCCAGTAGAGGGAGCTATTTGCGTTTAAAGAACTAGTATTTGAACTAAAGGGATAATTTGCTCTGACTGATTGAAGACAGTCGACTGTATACATTTTTAGGCCAAATTTTACACAAAAACAGGCCGCACTGTTCATGTTGTAGGCCTCAACTTTAGAAGAGCTCGGAAGAGTCAGGAGCGTTGTCTGAAGAAGTCATCTCGTGGGCCATCTAATAGAGAAGATGAACTGTAATGAAAAGTGAATTACTTTAATTGAGCTGAGTTTGTGCTACGGGGTAACTTACCAGGACAGGGGGGGCCAGGAAAAGGTAGTTGAGTGGGTAGAACAGTAGGTTGATACAGGTGGTGGAATAAAGATCTGCATATCGTATTAGCTGACTCGCGAAGAGGGTTTGTCTGGCTCCACTCCGCAGCAGGCTGCCCATCTGACTGTAGGCTATGTCCATTCTATAGGTCAACACCTGAGAACACAATGTTCAGTAAACACAATAACAGAGAAATCCGCTTCTCAGTGTAAGAAATGGTCACGTGACTAACTAACAATGGATTTGACATCTTTAATTCTGTTTCAGTAATCCTTCATATCAAATACATTTCCTGTTAGTGTGTCTAGGATAAAAACTGACCTTCATGCGATACTGAATGGCAAGAATCTCTGGATCTGTGCTGTCCACGTTTCTTTACATGAAGAAAAAACACATTAGTTATGCTACCATGTATTGCATTCTTCTGTGGAAAATAATGTATTATACAATTCAAAGGTTCCAGTCTTTCATCACTCTGAAACTGATAGATATATCAATGAAATATTATATATACATGGAAACGATTCAACAAGATAGTGGATTATTAACTAAAGTAACTAAGCATTGATAATCTCACTTGTGAAGCTCAGCTAAGAAGATGTCCAGACGCTTGAGCTCCTCAAACAGACCTAACACACACAAATTGGTGTTAAATGCAGAAATATCCTGTCTTTTAGTTTTAGTTCCCTTCTTACCTCTCTTCTTATCCCACACCTCTAGCTCTTTACCGAGCTCTGGTACCACCAGAAAAGTTTTCCAGCCCTGTCGCTTCTTGGATTTGAGGATATCACCAAAGATATGGTCTCCAACATAAAGGATGTCCTTCCCCTGGACATTTAGCAGATCACAGATTACGTCCGAGGAACCTAAAGACACACAGACATCTTAATAAGTAAGTAAATAAAAATATAAGAAGTAAGAAGTTGAAGTTCAACTGTAGTTCACAGTGTGATTCAATTTGAAATGACGTAAAATTACTTTCTTTCATGAATCATTGCCAATATTAGTTTAGTTTATTTGCCATTTGTCGTTTAAAAAATCATTGTAAAAAACATACAAGGAACACAGTGAAACATTAAAAACAACCACATAAACAAACATGGGAAGAAGTTACTAAACACTAAAATACCAAGAAACATTTAACCACAGTGAAAATAAAAAAGGCTAAACTCATGGCTCTTACCTCCTGAGTACACAGTCCCATGCTGGAGGTCCCCTGTGTAGGTCCCTATACGCAGTTTTCCTGTGTCCTGTGAACGCATGAAACATCATATTTCTGCCCCATATACTGTCTATATACAGTAATGTATTTTTGCTAAAGATAACTGTATTAATACCGTGTCCACTTGTCTTAGAACTGTTCCCTCTCCAAAGAACTGAGGCTTCCTTGTGTCCACAACAATGAGATCAAAGTATGAGCGCCAAGGTATTCTGGGACTGCCAGGCTAAAAGAAATATAAACTACAGCTGACTTGTCATCAAACACAGGTTCATGTTGTTGTGATGTTATTACCTTAACTGTAGTCTCTAACAGGTATTTCATAATAGCCTGCATATACGCGAGAGGTTAGATGTTGAATTAGAATGGTTCTCATTATTGTAAGGAAAACTTACTTCAGTGTAATTGTAGTCACTGTTTGTTGCCAAAAACACTTTGGCCACCTCTTTAATTCTCGTTAAGAAATATGGAAGATTAGGCTGAAAATAAATAAATACATAAATAAATAAATAAGCAACTTTTAAAAAAATGTTGAAGCAACAATAACAAGTTACTCACATCTTTTTCTACGTACTTCTCCAAATTCTTAATAGTCTGCTCCTTAAGGACACCCTGAAAGTGATCATACAACATTTATTCTTTTTTTTGCTTTAAAGAAAATACACAAAAAATTGACTAGAGCATTTATTTGTAGTTTTATTTTCTAAAATAAAGATAACAAAATGACCTTGTCATGGATGTGGTCCATAGCGTCTCGAACATCCTGAAACATGCTTCTGAAGGTCATCATCAGGTCGCCGTGTTGGAAACCTGTGGTGAGGCTGCAGTTCACACCAGTCCAAAAACAGAAAGACGGGCAATCCATTATTTACAGTTTATCTTTGACAGAGTGTGTTGGAAAGGGACAAAGATAGAAGCAGCTCACTGACTTTTCATATCTAGTGCATCTTGTGAAGAAGTCCACAAGGCAGGAGTAGATGTATGTCTCTGTAGAGTTAAAGACAGACAGTTGACATAGTGCTCATATTTTCAACAATTAACTCTTAAGATTACAATATCTATTTTATTTAGTAACATCAACATTTCAGTTGTGTCTTTAAACAATCTTTAATTCTATCTCTTCGGTTTTCAAATAGAAAGTTCTCAAATAAGAAGTTTAAAGTCAAGTTTTTGAAGCATTTTAATATAGACTGGGATCCCAATAAAATAATAAAGATTAAAATTAAGGTTCCAGTTCAAGCTTGTTTCTAAAAAAGACTTGAGACTTTTAACAGTGTAAATCAGTTATCAGATATATAGTAATCAGATATCAGTTTTACCAGACAGATTGAAGAGAGTGCTGAGATTGTAGAAGCGGTCAGTATCATGCCTCTGAATAAACTTGTTGGGATAATATTTTATAATGTCATATCTGGAAAACAACAATAACAACAGAGATTAGGCTAAGAGAACAGCAGTTATACAACAGTATATTGTAACCAATTAATGTGAAATGTGATACTCTCGTTTACCCTTTGAGAAAATAGAAGCCATGAGAGCAGACCAGGATATTCCCATTTGAATCCACTTTGAGGAGATTGCCATATGTTGTGTCAATCACCAAACCTCTGATGGAAACGAAAACACAAAACAAAAAATACTTTTTAGACCTGAGTAAGTAGACCCTTTAAAATATTATGTAATCAGGATGTTCATAATTCCAGAATAAAGGCAAAATGAAGTAGACCATAACACATGTTAACCGACTTCAGATCTAAACACTAATGATTTAAATCTTAGAACTAGAAATAAGCAGTAATTTCCAGTGTATGTCAGTACATGTCAGTTTGCTTTTCTATTAGTTAATTTGTAGTTGAACTTCATAAAAAGCATAATTTGTGTTGTGTTGTATAACTTAGTTACTAATACTTATTGCATTTAAATTACAATTGTAAGTAACATATAAGTAAGTAATTTGTAGCTTACAAAGTTACTAACAAACCTCCCTTTACTTTAAAAACAACCTTCCTTTTGCATGATAACAGTCTAAACAAGAGGCACAATCAATGTGGTAAAAGTTGATCTCAAAGGCAGAGATCAGCAGCTTTTAGCAGTGTTGTCACCCATTTCTTTTGTTAATTATATGTCATTTGAGCCAGTTTAAATAACTCATTTGCTATTTGTCTCAGTTTAAATACCATTAATAAAATATAAAAGCCCATATACGATAAAATAAGATTAAAGAACGTTAATTTGTCCCACAATGTGAGCAGTGTTACAACACAATTCAAGAACAGCAGGTGAAAAGAACCATGCGATAAAAAACAAGATAAATAATAGACTTAGAATCTAACACACTGCAGACAGAGCAATAGAATAAAATAAAATAAAATAAAAACTCTTCTGTACATTAAGTGGCTGTAACCATAATGCCATATCAAATTTGTTTCACTTGGTGTTGTCTCCATTGTGGAATTTTGAATGTTTGTTTGTTAAAAAATTTCATAGAGTACTCCCGTGTTGGTGTTTATGTGACTGCAGAGTACCGTGTGGGGAAGCTGGGGTCATAGGTGTAGCGCAGCAGCTCATGAGGGTAACCCATAGACACCAGTCTGTCTCTGATCATCTCAAAACCCAAGTTCTCAAAGTCAGGTGACTTGTAAACTGTTGAGGTAAAAACATTCATTATAATCCATTTGGTACAAGTTCTTCAGATACAGTAATTTACTTTAGCTTTATTTACATACTTGCCAGTGTGTAGTCCATATCAAAACCATAGCATTTAATGTTTTCTAGTGTCAAACTTCTGTTCACAAAGATTCTGTAACCAGTCATAAAACACAGACATCATGCATTAATATATATACATTCCCCCCAACCTTCTGGAAAGGCTTAAAGAAAAAAAGAAATGCCAACAAGTTTTGTTTACTTTTTACCTGTAAATGCACTGGTCTTAAGATTTTGAGTTGAATTTTCAGATTTTGCTGGGATTTTCTTTTCGACGTTTAGCGGTTGTTTCTGTGCTTTGCTGTCTGTGGGGGTGTGCCTGGGCGGGGGTTGAGATCTTATCATGCACAAAGTCTCTAGCTCTCGCCAGCCTCTCTACTTTTCACAGAGGCTGTTATTACTTTTTTAAAAGCAGCCGACTTGTTCTGGTTTGCTGCATGTCAGTGTCAGTAGTGTTACTGTACAGCTGATCACTGTCTGCCTTATGACGACCTATAAACCAGGGCTATGCAACTTAAGGCCCGGGGGCCAAATCAGGCCCTCCAAGGGATATGATCCGGCCCTGAACCCTTCTGCCAAAAATATAGAAATATTTTATTGGTTGTTATTGGTTTAGACCCGGTTTAGCCCTGGTTTAGTCCTGGCTCTCTGTAAAATAAAGTTTAATAGGCCTGACCTATAGCATACTCACATACATATAATTACTGTAAATAGTTCACCTACGGACCCTTGTTCTGAAAGTCTGCTGTCAGTGTTTACGATAGATAGCTGTGGCTTTAAAGGATGGTTTTAAGACAACAAGACTTTACCACACCATAAACAAGAGCGTGCACTTTTAGGTCCATCTTATTGGCTGATTAAAACTTGCCACAAATGATATGGAACAACAGAACAAAAGCCCTCTAATAACACTGGATCTGAGAGCTGATTAAAATGTTCTTAATAGTTCGACATGCATGGCAAGGACTCACTTTTGCTGGTAGTTCCTCTTGGTCCTGGGCTCCTCAGGAGTCATGCTGACGTCAGTGTCCATTCTGGCCGTTGTGAGCAGCTCTTGCTCTAATGAGTACTGTTAGTCATTACTAATGCTTGCTCATCCACAAAAACCTGTTCTTGTGTTAAAGGGCATCTGGCTGTTGTGGTTGGTGCTTCAGGCTCCTGAGGACTGGGGGACACCATGTGTGTCATAGCCATGTCATAGGCTTTAAATTTGAGGAGATTGTGTTATCAGAAACACACACATGTGACAAGGCTGCATGTCTACGTAAGTAGTAGGAGTTTCTAAACCTTGCTTCTCTCATGCAGAAAACATTGAAATCATATTGGTGGATGGATATTTGTTTATTGATCGCTAATTATATTAATTTAATAATTGTCACTCTGATGCTTTTAGACTCTCTACTTTCCAACATAGATTTCTTTTCTAGTTGCTTTTAAATGGTGTCCGGGCCCCGTATGTCAGTGACTGTGTCCAGCTGGACACTCTGAATGCAGCATGCAGCTGGATAACTATCTATGGAGTGTAGCACACAAACTTAATAAGATAACTGCATCTCTCTTACCTAACCTCAAGTAAACTTGACTTTGGATACACTACATTTGTTTGTTAAATTCATGACACAAGACAAAAGCTTTTTTTTTCATTTAGGATGGAGATGACTAGCAGCTAATGATGTTTAATACCATCACACATGGGCCGATGGGAGATGACCGAAGGCAAAGCCAAATTAGTTGTCACATAATGTGGTTATTGTGACCCAAAGCTGCCGAGAGATGCAATGATAGGCTCAGTTCTTCCAATCCTTTTAACCCTCATGTCATTTTCGGGTAATTTTGACCCGGTCTAGATTTTAAAAATTTATTTCATCAGTATGAAACTTTCATGGGTGGTCCCAAACATCACTCAACATATTACATACAACATGCACACAACATATTTACATATTACAAATTTACTTGTAAGTATTTTTTTCTGTTATGAAGAAGTATATTGCTCATTGACTAAAGGTGCATAACTCAAACAAAGAGAGCAGGGTTAAAAATGTATGGGGAACATTTTTACAATAGACGAGGAGACATGACTGTCCAAAAAAGTGCTGGGTCTGAATTGGATTTTTAAAAAAGCAGTTGGAGCTCCTGTTACTAATACTGGGAGCTCTGACTCCAGTGTGGATACTTCTTTTTTCTCCATGTGCCCATTTTTACAATACAAAAGTGTATTTTTAGTTCTTACAGAGGTAAGCATTGGTCATCTAAATCAGAAGAGTGATTTACAGAAAAAACAACAACTAACATACATGAGTCATTAATTTTAATTCAAGGTAGGCTCCAAGCTTTATTGTTAAAATGCATAATAGACATAGCCTTAGTTGACATAACATGAAGCAAATACAGTCAGAAATGTGTCTCACACACTGTGCCAAGGTGACAGGTTTGATCTTTGCAATGAGTCGTTTTAGATTTGGCATGCATTTTGTTAAACTCTACAGCAATCTCCAGAGGCATAAGGTTCTTGGTCTCAGGAAGGTAAAATCTCGCATACAAACAAGCGGTCACACAGAAAAACAGAAATATTACAAAACAAAAGTAATTAAGTTTTTCCTGGAAAAGAAAAAAACATATGTAACATTTATAAGAATTTTAGGGTCAAATTGTGTGAAGCAATGTAAAAATCCGTACAACTAAGATGGGGAAGAGCAGTCCCACGCAAAACAGGCCAGACCAGTTTAGAAACGTCCCGACTGCGAAACCTGCTGACCTGTACTCCTGCGTGAAGAGGTCCCCTGGAAAAGGAGTAGTGGAGCCAGCTGCAAAAGAACCAAGGT
Source organism: Rhinogobius similis (assembly GCA_019453435.1). Classification (NCBI taxonomy): domain Eukaryota; kingdom Metazoa; phylum Chordata; class Actinopteri; order Gobiiformes; family Gobiidae; genus Rhinogobius; species Rhinogobius similis. Next base: position 35,099,307 of record CM033619.1, on the reverse strand, counting down.
TCAACTTAGCGTAACTACATTTCCACTGATGCAATTAGTTAGCCTTTCCAATCAGTGAAAAGAGTAATCTAACTATGCAACTTAGTGATGAGTGTGGATTTTTTCATTAATAACATTAATTGAGTCATCATCATCATCAGATAAAATATGCTATTGTAATAATTACAATTATGGAATGAAAATAAGAGACTTACACGGTCCAATTGCAAAAGAGAATATATAAGAAAAAACCAACGCCATGCTGCAGTAAGGCATCCATGAGAGGAGTGTCTGAAGGCAAAAATAATGATACATGTAAATACATCCCTTCAGGAGTGCTTATAAAAGCTACCCATGGGTTTCAGACTGATTAAAATGTGCCGTTGCCATAGCAATAAACAATTCTAAACAAAAATTATATTTGTTGAATTGGCAGAAGTTCTCAAATGAAAAATGATAAGAAAAAACTGAGTTTCATTTGCAATTAAAGTGACAATATTTAGTGACACCTAACGGTATATACAAGCATTTATAACTTTAATAAGCAGTTTAATAGTGCACATTTTGTACTTGCTTTTGTTAATGGCATTTATAAGGTATTATAAGCCACCTATAATTGCAGGTAAATGCCTTATAAGTGCATAAACAAATAAATAGTGCTTATTAATGCCTTATACATAGTTTCTAAAGGAACCTTTTTTTAAAGCTCACCCAATATTTTTGAATAGTATTTTGATTTTTACATCGTTAACATGCTTGCAATCCTGATATTGCCAGAAATGTAAACAGTTGTTTGGTGCTGTGGTAGGTCACCTGCAGATACGTGGTGATGGTGAGGAGAACCAGCGTTACAGACATCATTGCGTAGCCTCTGAACAGCATAGTCTTTTTGCTTGAACGCTGGATTATGAAAAACTACAACAGAACAACGAAAAGCCCATTAAACATCCTGGTATGCTACTGCACCACAGGGGGGTGCTGCAGTGACACAGTTGTGAGGCAGTGGGACACGTCCAGCATAAGACCACATGTAATGGCTCTGAAAGGTCACAGTCGTAGAGTTACATACCGAGCAGCACTGAGGCATGCCGGTGTACGACTCACCAGGGATGAAGCAGTGATCAGCTCACACAGACCGGTGCCCAGAGCAGCGTAACAAAGGCTCTCCTCCTGGATTCCCACTTTACGGAAGACTTCATAAGAGTAGAAGTAAACCTGCGGCAGAATACAGAGTGGACATAGTACGAAGGGCGCTGAGTGCGACAAAATCAAAGAGAAATAAAGCAGAAAAAATAAAAGTCAGTCAGGCACGTGTCCCCCTTTGAATTGGTCCCATCTGTCTCAGTGTCTGATAAATTAGTCAATTTTCAAGTTCAAAGACGAGTATTTTTTTTCTATTTTGTAAATATCCAAACGTATTTCAGTCTATCCCTTGACGGTTGTATATATATATAAGTTGTTTTATTTCAAACCTGCTTGCAGTTTACAACACAAATTCACATCAATCGCATACAATTGCCTGGTTTGAAAGGGGGATGGTGGAAGCTTTCGCTTTTTAGAAGGCCGACCCCCCACTCAACTCCACCTACATATTATTACAACAATATTATTGTATAATAGATAGAACATGCAACATACAACATTTATTATACATCAAGACTACATATAACATATAACATAACACAACAACACAAGGACAGGCCCAGACACTCTCTAACCTCTACCTCCCCCCTCCTCATCTACACACTCACTGCTGAAGGCATCATTCACTCTCTTCCTGATACTTTTCCATCGTTTCTTTTTTAAACATTCGTTTAAACTGGACAAGATTTAAACAATTTTGCATTTCCTCCGCTAACCCATTCCACAAAATAACCCCCCGCACTGAAATACACATTGATTTTAAAGTAGTTCTGACCTGTGGTTGATAAAATTTATCGCTACCTCTAAGATTAAATTTGTGATGAGCATCTCGTCCTGAGAATAAATTTTGAATACTGACTGGAAGAGAGGATTTTGATGCCTTAAACATAATTTGAGCTGTTTTGTAATTGACTAAATCATGTAATTTTAATTCACAACTTTTAAGAAAAAGTTGATTAGTATGACCATTGTAGGGGACTCTGTGGACAATTCTAATTGCTTTTTTGGAGAGTAATCAGAGGCAACAGATTTGTCTTATAACAGTTTCCCCAAACTTCTAAACAATAATTCAGATATGACATTATGAAAGATTGATACAGTAAAAGTAACACATTTTGATTGAGTACATAACTACATCTCTTCATGACACCTACACATTTAGCAACTTTGGAACGTAAATAACTTATGTGAGGTTTCCATGAAATCTTCTCATCTAGAACTACTCCCAAGAACACATTTTGTGAAACTCTTTCAATAATTGAGCCATCAATGTTTAATTGCACTGGTATTTCAGTTTTACGGTTTCCAAATAGCATACGTTTTGTCTTCTTCAAATTTAGTGATAATTTATTTACATTGAACCAGTTTTGTAATTTTTTAAACTCATGAGTTATTAGTTCCAAAAGTTGTTCCAGATTCTCCTGAAGTAATTATATTTGTGTCATCTGCAAAGAGTACAAACTTCATAATTTTGGACATTCTGCATAGTTCATTTATATACATTATAAAAAGTGTGGGCCCCAATATTGACCCCTGAGGGACACCACATGTAATGGTTTGACACCCAGATCTACATTGGTCAACTTGTACAAACTGTTGCCTGTCTCCCAAATAGCTCTTCAACCAGTTTTGTGGTATTCCCCTGATACCGTAATTGTCCAGTTTTTGTATTAAGATGTTGTGATCAATAGTGTCAAATGCTTTCTGTAAGTCGATGAAAATTCCAATAATGAATTTCTTCTTTTCAATGCAGGTAGTTATTTCTTCTACTAGATCTATCAGGGCAAGTGAAGTTGATCTGTTACGCCTAAAACCATATTGACTGTCAGATAATAAATTGTGTTTTTCAATGAAGTTTTGTAGTCTTTTATCAAACAATTTTTCAAAAAATTTTGAAAACTGTAGTAAAAGGGAAACAGGCCAAATCTTCCTGATTTGAAGATGACTTTAGCTATTTTCATTTTGGATGGAAATTGTCCACTCTGAAAAGATAAATTGCTTATATGTGTGAGTGGTTTTATAATTTCTTCTGCAACATTATTTACTAATATCCTATGTATCTCGTTTACATCTCTTGACGTCTGATTACTACATGTTCTAATGGTATTCAGGACCTCCTCTCATCAACAGGTGTAAGAAACATTGAATGTGAGTTTATATCAATTAAATTTTCCAATGGCTTGCTGCATGACGGAATTTTTTCAGCTAAGTTGGGCCCCACCTTTACAAAGAAATTATTAAAAGCCTCTACAATTTTTCCTTTCTCCCTTAAAATATTGTTGTTCTCCACAAAATACTCGGGATAGCATGAACTGTTTGAACCATTCCTAATGATATTATTTAAAACTTTCCACATTCCCTGTATATTGTTTTTATTTTTGCAAAGGAGATTATTGTAGTAGTCTTTTTCACATTTTCTCATAATACTGGTTACTTTATTTTTGTATTTCTTATACTTTTGTTCAGCTTCAGTTGTTCTCTTTTTAAGAAATAATTTGTATAAATAATTTTTCTTTTTACATGCATTCAATATCCCTTTTGTTATCCATGGAGTACTTGTGGTATTTTTTCTTCTGCATTTTTTAATTGGACAGTTCTTGTCATACAGTTTGTTGAATATATCTAAGAAGGTGTTGTAAGCTGCATTTACATCAGACTCTGCATAGACAGTTTCCCAACTTTGAGAAGCTAATTCATTCTTAAGGTTTATTGTTGACTGTTCTGTTTCCACTCTACTATTGCAGAAAAAATGTCTGTCCATGATTGTTTTTAGGTCAATATTGTAGACCATGAAAATAGGAAGATGATCACTAATATCATTTAGTAAAAGGCCACTAGTAAGGTTACTATCCAGAATGTTTGAAAATATATTGTCAATCAAGGTAGCACTATATGTTGTTATTCTTGTCGGTCTTGTGATTAATGGAAAAAGGTTCATGCTAAACATTGTATCAACAAATTCTTCAGTAAATTTATGTTTTTTTGCATTCAGTAAATCTATATTGTAGTCACCACATATTAAAACATGTTTCCATCCATTTAAAACTTTTTTTTTTTTTTTTTGCCACAGCCAAAAATACATTCCTCAGGGATCCACGTATTGTTTCTGCTGTTGGCGTTTTACATCTGAGAGATATTGCTGTAAAATCAAATAGAATGTCGGTGTTGAATCTGCAGTGCAGTGCAGTCCACATACACATCCTAGCGATGTGCTGTTTGGCAGCCACAGTTTCTCCACCATGTATTTTCCTGTGAATAATGTGCACTTTGACAAGGAGTTATAAAATACCGCGATACATTTTCCCAATATACAGCCTGGGTCAGAAGTTTAAGACCAGTTGAATAAATGGCAAAAGTCACATTTTGCACGGTTGGATCTTAACAAGGTTCCAAGTAGAACTTCAATAAGCAACAAGAAATAGGACTGAGACAAAGTAAAAAGTTAACATTTGAAAAAAAAACAATTCAACTGAAACAGTTGAGCAGTATAGGACCAAATGCCTCATAAATAACCTCAAAACCCCCCAAAACAGAAATCAAAGTCCCAAACACAGACTCAGTAATGTAGCACCACCATTATTGTTGATCACTTTCACTTTAAGTTGATTGCAGTGTTTCCAGGAGGTGAGCGGGAACAGTTCTCCAAGCGGTGAAGACGGCTTTTACTATTTGGAACTGTTGTCCATATTTGTAAACTTCCCTTGCCGTCCGTCCCCAAAGGTTCTCAGTTGAATTTAGATCAGGGGAACACTCAGGATGATCCAAAAGAGTGATGGTACTCCTTTGTTCCTGTGGACTTTGTGAACTGTAGCGTTGTCCTGTTGAAAAAACCCCGTGGTTCCACAGATGAGGCCCTCAGGCATAAGGGATTCTCTCTGCTCTGCTTGTTGTGCCAGCAACGTTGGAAACCATCAGGACCATCGGGGTTACATTTTTTCACATCAGAGAATAAAACTTTCTTCCACCTTTCAGTGTCACATGTTTGGTGTCTCTTGTAAAGTCCAAGCAGCAGTTCTGTGGCGTTCAAGGAGACGTGGCCTTTGAAGACGTTTCTTGTTTTTGAATCTCTTCAGTGTCAGATGTGTCTGATGGTTATTGTGCTGCAGTCGACAAGAGTAATGGCCTTAATTTGGGTCGAGGATCGTCCAGTGTCTTGATGGACGGCCAATCACATCCTTCCACTTAAGTTTTTTTTTTCTTTTAATTAAATGTTTACTCAAACTGTTTTATTCTCACTCTTATTTCTTGTTGCATATTAAAGCTTTACTTGGAACCTTGTTAAGATCCAACTGTGCAAAATGTGACTTTTACCATTTATTCAACTGGTCTTAAACTTTTGATCAGGACTGTACAACATATGAAACAATTGTACGCTTTTATTCTATACAATGCCAGACTGTACCATTTTAATCTTGCAGATATAATAGCTGCCAAACTCGCCCCATCAACATCAAGCAATCAGCATTTGTAATTATTTCCCTGCTTACAGTAATTAGGTTATGTCATTTCCGCAAATCATTACTTTTTCCCCATAATGATAAGGACTGAATTCTATCTATTTTTGGATGGATGAAATGGATTAACCCAACACATTTTGTTATTTTCAGGGTTGCAACGATTAA